>VZRJ01001796.1:451572-494103 GCA_013397565.1 Ptilonorhynchus violaceus
TCCTTCCTTCCTTCCTTCCTTCCTTCCTTCCTTCCTTCCTTTTTTTTTGTTATTGTTCCTCAGTAGTTTCACAGTATAGTAAAATACAGAGGTTGAAAAACAGTTGTAGAAGTAATGTATATATAGCAAGTAATATATCTCTTTCAAATAAAAGCTTTTCCTTATCTAGGAGAAAAAGAAGAAAGTTTAAAGAAAGGGTTCTGCTCTTTTTCTGCCTGCAGCACATACAGTTTTTGGCTAGAAAAACTCCTGAAGTAAGAAAATGAGCTTTCATCTTTAGAAAATACTTATGGAATATTCTAGGACTACAAAGTAAATGAAGAAAGATTTCACGCAGTATTTCAAGGCTAATAATATGGTAAAAGACCTTGTTCCTATGTTTGATACTGGTGTCCTGGTTTCAGCCGGGACAGAGTCAAATTTTTCGTTGTAGCCGTGAGGGGGTGGAGCGTGGATCTGTTTGGGCATGTCTAGCTTGTTGTTCTATACCACCTTACCTCACCATTGGGGTGCAAATAGGGGACTTTCGCTTCTGGGAAAAAGGACATGGCTCCATGTGGAGAAAAAGCGTAGTGGGAGGGAGAAGCCCATCCACTGCTGCCCATTGTTGCCCGGGGTCCTCAGTCAGCAATTTGCATGTAAATTTCAAGGTTTATCAAGTTGCAGAGGAATAGAAAATGAAGTCACAAAAGCTTTCTCTGAACAGATGCTTACCCGCTTATGCAAACATACTGCAGGACTAGGAGAATGTAGTTCCTAAACCGTTATATTCCCAAATATGCAGGTAGAATGCAAAGGGTTCAAATACTCATTGCTCAAGAAGAGCTATGCCTGTTCCCATGTATGTACTGTTTACTTTCCTTTTGATACTATTTACCTTACTTTTCTTTTCTTCTGCAGCATTCTTAATCTCCTGAAAAAGAAGAAACACAACCCAGATTACTGTCACGTTCAAAATACATGAAAATACGTAACATTTCAAGGAAACTTGAAAATACTTGGGGGGAATATGTGTGTGTGTGTGTGTGTGTCCTCAAAGACCCCTCTGGTTGACAGACAGAAAAGTAAACTTTTTTTTCAAATAATGATTTAGCATGATAGGCACTGAGGGAGCTACTTTCGGGTGGAATTGCTTCCCTAGAGGGTTAGGTGTGCCAGTGCATATTTCATTTTGATCTCTCTTTGGGACTAGTTCGTACATATATGGTACAAGTACTTGGCATCTGTTGACTTGGGTGAAGTTGCCCCTCTCCTGACAGGAAGGAATGATAGACATACACTATAATTGGTACAAGTTCTTCACTAAAGATTCTGCAAATTCAGAACGGAGCCACAGGAGAGAGTCAGCCACATGTGTTTTAAGGCAGGTTATTAATGTTAAATATGAGCAATTTTTTTCCCAGTGGGTGATACCAGGACAGTTTTTGAAAATGCACAGTGTCTATTTTCAGATTTCAAATGTACAGTAGCAGGGTGAGTTATTGAAAGAATGCTGTTTAAATGTATAAACAGCTCCCTCATATATTCCTGTGCAAATGTCAATCTGTATTATGACAGTAAGAGAGGATGAGTCTTTCTGGAAGTTATAAGATATTGTCAATGTATTTTAAATACTTTGTTTCAGGGATTATTTTTTAAAGCAATTCAAAGTTTTTTCTAATATTATTTGACTTCTGAGGACAAAAGAAACAGAATCATTTGCATTCATATAGGAATGCCTTGCTTATGCTGGCACCATTTATTTCTTTCAGTAAAGCATTACAAACTGACTACTGTGATTTTTTTCCCAGAAACTTAAATCCAAAATTGTAGATGGAGCTCTGCTGGGGATTATCAGTGGGATGGATATGTCTGGCATGAGTGTTATTCTTGGTTTGGCTTCATTAAATGAGCCATTACCAGGAAAGACAAGTTGTTGTACGCTTTTATTGCTTTCTACCTTTTCCTCTATCAAATCAATAATACTGTTTTGTAACTTTGGCTATAGCACTGGTTCTAAATCCATTTCATGCCTGTTGGAAAGAGTTCATTAGCCTTTAAAATGACAATGAGGAAAAGTGCTCTTGAGCTGTAGAAGTGGACTTCTACTGTTTTAGAACTGTCAGTATCCTTTATTCTGTGTTGATACATAAGTTAAAGTAAATAAAGAAAACAATAGTACTATTATATAAAATTTTTAAAAGCCCTTATATTTAAAAACAAAATAAAAGAAACAAAACAAACAAAAAAAAGCAAACCAGAAAACTATGGGTAGGTTCTAGACAGTGCCAAGATTACTGTCAACAAGGGGTTTATTTTCAGAAATCTCTCCTTTTCCTAGTAATTTCTAATTATATTCATAATTGTTATGCCACAGGTCACCATAGAGTGATTGGGATCCATGAGAAGAGGTCTTTAATGTCTATTATATACCACAAAAAAACCCAGTTAAATGAATATGTTTTCCTAATTTCCTTAGCATTTAAGCTGGTGATTTTCAGAGATGTTCTTAGTGGGTGACTAAAGACTAACTGTGTCTTTACTCTTCTGATCACTAACACCATCTTGAAGAATTTATTCTCCCACCATGTGGCAGAAGAGAGAACATGCTGTCCCTCTACCTCCTGCCACAGCAGACATCTCTAATTCACTGACTGATAACATCAGCAATATTAGCAGGATTTAGTTAATGAATAAATAGTCTAAAATAATGTTCAGTATTTTTTCTTCAAATCATATCCTGAAATTTGACTATGATAAAAGAATTTTTTTTACTGTAACTCTTCTTACTGCGCCTTCAAAGAATTGGAAAAAAAGCATTTCACTACACCACTAGAAAATGTCCTCTGTTTAAATAAAACACCTTTTTTTCCCAATTGCTTGACAAAATATTCTTATCATTTTCCAATTATAAAATATCTCATTTAGATCTGACGTGCAGAACAATACAATAAAATATTTCATACCAGTCTTATTTAGACAAAGTGTGACAGTGAGTTCTACTTTAATACTGCATAAAAAAATAAAACATCTCAATAAAATGTGAATGGATTTTTCCAAATTTCTTCTTCTTCTTCACGCTGAAGATTAAGTTTTGCTGGTCTATTAAACTGTGAGACAATAGATGGTTGCTTTGTCACATTCTTTGGATTTTATATTCTTTGCCAGTATTTTAAAGATACATTTGTCATTTCTGATGGTAGGGTGGCTGTGAAACTGATACTCCTCACGTTTCACACGATTCCTTCCTCATTAATTTATCAGAATTAAGTCATTTACAGCAAAAAAAGTTGTGTCCTAACTAAATGTTTTTACAGTATTTGTGCCATCTTAATAATAAGTAAAATTTTTTTAATAACGAAAAGATTTCTTATCTTTTAAAAGCTAAAAAACTTTGATTGTAGATAATAGAAAGAAGCAGGAATCTCAGCTATTCTGATTGCATATTTTGCCTTTACACATTTTACAACATTGCTGCAACTCACTATTTTCACATTTTGTCTTATATTTCTTATACGATTTTTCCCAGACACTTAACAATTAAAGCAAAGGTATGAAAGATAGCAGTTTCCAGATTTTGTTGTTATTATTGCTTGAAGGAACTCACTTGATTATGTCATTTCTGCAATAGGAAAGTCAGCTAAAAGAGTAATATCTCACCTCGACATCTAAGAACGAGCTTTTAACTGAAGAATCTTTAGAATGTACTGGGCCAATAAAGATACGTAGACAAACTTGCTGCACCTATAACTACTTTACAGTTATTCACTATATGTTGATAGCACTGTAGAAGCTGATGTTTTCTGTTTGGGGGGGAGTTTTGATTGGTTTTTTTTTTTCATATCCCTATCTTTCCATGATACATTTACATTATGTATGAAAGCTTGGCAATTGTTGCAAAAAGAGAAGCACCTCCCTCTATCATGAGAAAGTTGATAATATATTAGGGGGAAAGGTACCATTTGTGTTACAACAGATTTTAATTAAACCCTGTAGGAAATCGCAGTTTTTACACACAGACATATACACATGTAATTAAGTCTTAAGTTAGACCATGCAGAATATACACATACACCCCCCCCATACACCATATTCAAAATGACATCAAAAAGCTTCTACAAACTGCTATGAGATGCATTATAGTAGTTCATGACTTTTATCTAGATTCTTCTCAAGGTTTGGATTCAAGAGGGAAGTCCCCCTGAGGAAGAAAGTCCTCTCAGCTAAACATTCTTAACATATGTCCTTGAACAGGAGAGATCAGGAGGCCAAGTGATCCCTAAGATTCATTATTTTCTGTTTATTTGAATAAATTATTCCATTCAAATCAAAGTATGTCCTTTACACTACGCTACAATGAAGATGAGATCTGTACCTTTACGAATAGGATCATCAGAAATAACATGGAAATAGTTTTGAGTGCAAAAAAGCCACAACAGAAACATTCTAGTTGAATGCAATGCTGATGAATTTTTGGTGAGGAATGAAGGGCTATTTCCTCTACTATTTTGAATTTATGCCGAAGTTTTCCTACTCAACAAGAGCTTTAAAATTGCAGTAATTGTGTATCTTTTTCAGGTGAAGAAGTGAATTCTGTTGTTTACATGCCTTGTTTACATTTGCCAACATTATATTATGGTGTCTGGTAAAGATTCTGAATTTAATGTAACTCAGAGGAAGTTTCCTTGGTCTTTGACAAATAGTATCTAGTGAAATCTAGTTGAGAACGATAGACAAGAGGAATTTTAGGATGTGGAGAGCTTGACCAAGGCAGAAATTCCGTGAAAGGAAAATTCAATGCCTGCACTGGACCTCATGGAACACAAAAATTTTGTTACAAAATTCAGCTTTTCTGTCTGTTAGCACATGTGTTTCACTGCAACTTGTATGTATCCATCATTTTGTCAGGGATCACGCATTCTAATATCAAAAAGTCATGCAAGCGCAAAAACTTCCATTTTGGTGGTAGTCAATGGAATATGTTATTTCATAAGATATTCAGCTAAATAGTAGCATCCTAGGCAAAGTTTTATGACATATCCACTGGAGTACAGAGTCCCAGAAGAAATAACAGAAGACACAGGTGTGTCTGACTTGAACAAGAAGGGAGAGAATGTACACATTTTCCCAAACTGATAAGGACATATCTGGTGTAGTACCAAAAAAGTGTGTAGCCGGGTCAGCTCAACACTTGCGCAGAAGCTCGGCTTTGTAGCTTGGTTTCAGCCCTGTCTTAGTGTAGATCACATTGTTTCCAGAACAAAAGTTAGGTTTTTTCTGTCTAGCTGTACCTCTCTTATGCATCATACAGGTTCTACTCAGATCAGAATTAGCTCAAGGATCTCTGTGCTGTATTGCTTTAAATAGACAGGGCTACATGCACGGCATTTGCAAAACATCTGCTGAAATTTGACTTGCTAAATACAGCACACACAAGGCAACATCTGCCTGGGAGTGCTCATGGCCTAAAAGGCAGAGATTTCTTCCTCAGTGCTACAGCACAGTGCAGATGTGCTCCACTGTGTCTACACAGACTGTGATAGTGTCTTGTGTGACATCTTCTCTCTCCATCCTTATGTCTACACTGTGATGGATCTTAACAGAACTGTTTGAAGGTCTTAAGGCTCTTATGGTCTTACGTACTTCTTAAGGTTGAAGGTACTTAAACCTCTAAAGCAGTGTGAACAAATAACACAAACTATTTTTTTTTTCAAGCTTACTGAACATGACTTTAGGAAAGCAACAAATTTTGCTGATGAGACATCAATTTGACAGTTGGGCAGTAATGACTATTGCCACCACCTATTGTTATACAAGAATTGTATACAAGAATAACCATATTGTTATACAAGAATTTTCACTGATAATAATAATTAGAACATCACAAAATGTATCTCTTACTAAGGACTTACATCTTAGCTTGTGAGTTAGTCAAACCTTCATCTTATATAATGGTGTTTCAGCCCACACAAAGAAATAGTAACTCAGAAAAAAAACCCACCAACCAGCCAACCAACCAACAAA
Source organism: Ptilonorhynchus violaceus (assembly GCA_013397565.1). NCBI lineage: Eukaryota > Metazoa > Chordata > Aves > Passeriformes > Ptilonorhynchidae > Ptilonorhynchus > Ptilonorhynchus violaceus. The sequence continues at coordinate 457,576 of VZRJ01001796.1, forward strand.
AATAAAAATCCCAAACAAACCAACCAACCAAAAATGCTCTCCAAAGCTCTCCCTCCAAGTGTTGTTCAAATTCAATTCTATAAACAGTTTTCAAATATAAAGTAATGTAGATTTTACTAGAGTAATGCATAATGTGAACTTAAACCCCCATTCCTGTATCACAGTTGAATAACACATTGGAGTTGTTTAAAAATGTATTGAATAATGATCTCTCACCTGATTAATTTATCTCTTGTGAAAACAATTTTTAACAATTTTTTTCTCAGTAGAAAGAAGAAAACCAAAGAGCTCAGCTGAAAGAAGTCAGTGAAAAGTGGGGCCATATAACAACAAAAATCCTGGGTTTTCAATGAATTTAATTGCATGGCACTGTGGTGTCTGATCAGTCAGTTTTGTAGCCGTTTACTTTGATGAGACTTGAGCAGCCAATTCACCGGGCTCCTCAAGTAGGCAGACAAAAGTCAGAAGAGAATTTCTAGATGCCAATCAAAGATTACTCATATTTTAGCAGAAGGACTAGTTAGATCTTAAGCATTAAAAAGTAGCAGACCTCTCTTATGTTACATTTTTGGTAACATTTGGTCTTGAAATTGTGTTACCTCTTTTTGTATAATTAAGAAAAGTTGTAATGCATATAGGTAATGAAATGGAGTAAAACAACATATTTTTCCTAGCATATACAGCAATATAGTTTAATAATAAGCAACTGAGATTTGATGTAAATATTATTATTAGCATTATTATTTTTTAATTCTTTTTATTGCAATCTTTATTTACATTTCATGAATGCTAGAAGTTTGACTCATGAAACTGACTATGGTACTATCCTAACAAAACCAGAAGTGGTGGTAAATACTTCAGGGAGCCTTAAACCTATGCATAAAACCAGAAGAATTGAAAGAGATGGAAAGCAATGCATAATATGTAGCAGCTTCACGGATAATATTTTTTGTAGGGTATCAATTTAATTGTTTTCAAATATACATATGATGGAACACATAAGCAAAGGAATGAAGGCCTTGGATGAGAAATCTGCTGAGGAGGTGAAAGGAGCCTGAGTCTAGGCTGACTGAGCGAAAGTTAATTTCTCAGTGATGAATGAAAGACGATAGAGTAGGAGTAGTCTATGAATCTGAAAACAGGTAAGGGTTGTTCTGAGAGACAGAGCGGGCTGACACATTTGAAATGATAAGCCAAGAGAAAGATCTGCAAAGCAATATTGTGAAAGGAAATGAAAGGAACAAGGCTGCACTTTTTAGAATAGTAAATTTGAGTATGACATGGCAAGATCGTTCAAATTCTAGTAAACTTCCTGGAGATCTGATCTGTTAATCAAGCCTTAAATTAGCAGATTTGAATGGCATTTTAAGCCAAGGAAGTACTCATACAACCTAACTGTTGTATGAGTTTTTAGGATTTTTAGGGGGTTTTTTTAGGGATTTTCAAAATTCTTATTTGAGGAGCAATTTAGATATGTAAGCAGGTGTTCATGTGTTTCTTACACAGTTTTTATCTGATACCACAGGTTATTAATGATTTTGTAGTAAGCCTAGTTGCTTTCAAATGCTGTATTAGTGCCCTGGAAACAGGCTACTCTCTGTTTCTTATTAAGGGAACCAAAATCTCTGGCTTGAGGAAGATAGGTGACATTAGCTGGGTCTATTGGATTTCCCTGCATGTTGTCGCTAATGTGTGTTAAAAACATGAGACACAAGAAAATAATTTCATAAGAATAAAAAACAAGTAATAATTTTTTAGAATAATACAAATACTTTCTAACTACCAAAACTCAGAAAAATGAACTCACTGATTGAAAACTGTGCCTTCTGACTTCTCAGAACTGAGCAGTAGTGCTTGAAAGAGTCATAGACCTGTGGAGGAGCTTATGGTATGCTCTATTTTAGCAGAAATAATTCAGAATATCAATATGGGTAAAGTTAAGCTTGGAATGCTTGAGGGTTTTTTTGGAAATTTAATTATTTGGAAGTATCTCTGTCCATATGTGTCTTCATGTCATTGTGGAAATGCAACTTGAACAAAAAGGCCTGAATTGGTTTGTTTATTTTTGGTTTGGTTTCTTGTAGTTTGGCAAGAAAATGGTGTGCTCCTGTGTAAATGCAGTGGTTTTCCTGCCAGAATGTACAGAGTTTTGGCATTGGTACGTCAATCACACAAATTGCTGCGCTAGTGATGGCTTCACACAGCAATGTTCTGTTAATGATGCTAAATTGTCATCTGTTCATTACCATTAAATTTCCAATAGAGGGTAGAACCCAAAATGTTTTCAGGAGGCTATAGAAACTACTGTCATCACACTGCTGCTCTCTAACATATTATTATTGGAAAAAAGAAGTAAAATGTATTAAAAGTATTGATAGGTACTGTCATTTCCATAGAACTACATAATTTAAATCCAGTATGTGTTGAATAAGACAGTTGAATCTATAATGCTAAAGAAAAGCAAAGTAAAAACATAAACTAAATAAAATTAATGAGGCAACTGTTTTGAAAAAAATTTCAAGTGGAAATGTAAGCCTGCTTGATGGAAAAGTCATCCATTTTTGGTCCAGAAAAACAGTTTTCTGTAGGAAAACTAGCTAAGAGATCAAGAAATTACACTATAAAATAGAAGGGCTTTGCTCAATGTCATAGCTGTGGTGTTTGCTCATGGTATGTGTTTTAATGACATTTTAGCATTTATTATCATTCTTAGGTTCGCATACATCAGGCTTCAAGTTCCAGAACTTTTGGTTTATTTCAAAATGTAAAGTTGCATTCATTCAGAAATATTGCTGAGTTTGATAGGTAATAGCAATGATTTTATTTGCTAACTTAATCTGCATAGTACTAATAGTTCTGATCAGGAAACCTGGACACACACACATAAAAACATACACACATTTGAAAAACACCAACAACAAACAAACCAAAAACCAAGTGAACAGAAAAAAACCCCAACCCACAGGTGCTCAGGGAACTGTCCTTGAAATATTTGCTATTCCTTACTTTTCATAGTCCTGTTGGCAGTATGGCTACATCTTAAGTCATTATTTCTTCTTTATTGTCTTGTCAATGCATATAAACATTTGGATTTGCAGACTGGAAGTAGCTTAAAGGTATGAAGAAAGTGGCTTACGGTAATTAGATTAGTTCTTTTCAGAGGAAAAGAATTTCCACATAAAATAAATTCTATCCTTTCCGTCTAATTCCCAGTTTTCTGAAATGAAAAGTGTTCTGAAATAGCTGTGAGCTCTAGAAAACCTGACCATGTAGTTACTGTGAGCAAAACTGGCATCCAGTGTTAGATGGACTCTATATTTTACACCATCAATGAAGAAAACCTCTAGCTTTCATCACTAACAATTGTAAGACATAAACTAGTTATTTCATTTATCTTTGGAAAACATGACTGTGTTGGGCAGAGTGGAAAAGAGGGGAGAGAGAATGAGTATGTAGGCAGGTGGTGTAGGCCATGAATATAGTTTAGTACCAAGACTCCATGGTCTTAAATTTCAAAGACTTACCTCATCTAGTCAGACTGAAAGAGGAAAACCGCCTCCTCTTCCCACCCAATTTTCTAGCACTATATCTTTCCAATGTCATCTTATAAGGGGAAGTCTAGCTTCACCTAAAGATTCAAAGAAAGATTTGATTTCAGTTGCCTTTGGCTAAACGGTTCTTTTTCCCATTCATGGAAAGCCTTCATTTTCCATATGACTAATCTCTCTTGTCATGCCAAACCAGCTTTGTTTCAGCATAATTGTTATGATTAGCTCTAAATGTTTAGTTTTGAAACAGACCTAATGCAGCATAGGATAGTCTGTAATAAGTTGTTCCAGAAACATTTGTACAGAAATGTTCTGGAAAACATGAAAAAATTGTATTTCCAAGGCCGCATCTACACTGATGTCTTTTGACATCTTTTGGGATGAACGGTACCGCAAGAATATTATTTCACTAGATCACTATGAAGGAAATGAAAGCCAACCCATTCCTACAAAAAGGGAACTTCTTTTACAAGAATTTTTTCCATGTTTTAAAGTTTCCAAAAGTTAAATTTCCTGTATCTGTTGTATGGTGGTGGTAGCATTGGAGGAAAAGAATTGCTTATTTAATATTTATCTGTTTCTTATTATTGTTCTCTATGGAAATGCAGGAATGACGTGTCAGATAACTCCTGTTATCTCTTCAGTTCAGAGCAAAAACGGTTGTGTACATTGTGTACATTGCCAACTCTGAAATATTTGATCTGTCACAAGAACCAAGCAAGATTCATTTGAAAAGCTCCAGTGTCAATGATCTAATGTAAAGCATTTACTTCTGTCACCCTTTTACTCACTGATCCAGATCTTAAACTGATAAAATCTGGGAATAGCTTCATTGAAGTCAGTGGAGCTCTGCCAATTCATGCTGCTGAAATAAGTCCTATGAAGTGCTACTCTGTGCCTTGGTTTGTCCTCATTGATTTCAGCAACTCTGCATGCTGAATATGGGTCAGACTGTGAGTATTTTATTCCTATGTCAAGTTGGGTTTTTTTACACAGATAATCTCATACTGATGTGAGATAGTTCTCTTCTATACTTGGCTCCCTAGTGTGAGTTGGAAGACCACAAGTATGGATCACGCTAATACTTAAATAGATAATAACTAAAGCAGAATAAAGATGTTGTTAAATTTTTCATTTGTAGTGAGTGAGATCAGTGTCTGTCTAAGACTGTTAAATATTGAATACCTGATGTGTAAATTAAGATCCAACAACAGTAAAAAAGTATATCATAATCTTTCTTTATGAACATTATAGCAAGCTAGTTCAATAAATAAAACCCACTAGAATGTTAATCAATATAAAAGAGTTTAGGTAGGTAAAAAATGTAAAGCAAAATAAGAATGAAAATGAAAGATTAATGTGTAAATTAAAAATAAATATTACCTTTAAAAGTCCTTGCAAAAGAAGAATATAGTACCTGACAAAGTTTGCTGAAAGTATACTTAAAATACTTCAGGTTTGCTAAAGTTAATAAATGAGCTACCAAATAGGCTAATGATTTACAAATCGTTGACAGAAAATTGGCCTAAATTGCAGACTTGTCAAGAATGTTTTATGGGTGTGAGTTTGTGGTAGTATAATGGATAGTCTTGTTTATGCCTATGTTTCTGCATTGGGCTTTGATTTAGTTGAATTTTAATTAAATTTGTTTCTAATAAGATATATTTATCACTATCTATCACAGTTTGTAAGAAAGACCTTAGTGCCCATATCAAAGTTCAGACACTAAAAAACATTGAATACAAGGTGATTTGTATATCTTTTAACACCTACCTTTCAAACAAGCATGTAGGCAATAGACTCAGTAGAAAGGGGAGATAAGATTTTGCTTGTATGATGTACTAGTTGTGTAAATTTTTAATGCACTACAAAAGACTGGATGCATTGTCTAGTATAAATAATTTATAAAGAATAGTTTTGGTCATCCACAATTTGGCTACAGATAGCAACACAGAAATGGTCTCTCATATGTCTGTGTGGATAAATATTTCTAATTCTACCTTCTTAGGTGATCTCTGTAGTTAGTAGACATTTTGCTGCATGTTTCATCTGAATTTCCTTTGATTTATAGTCAATTGTTGTGTTTGGAGTTAAACCAACATGGACCAACAGGTCTGGGTTCAGACAAAGCAGAAGGCAGTTTACTACAGCACAAAGAGGCATGAGATCTCTCCCTAGAGACAGAGGGGCTATTTCAGCCCCTCTACAGTTTACAAGATAGTAAACTTTAATCTTGTGAAAGTAGAGTGGTTATTAAAAATTGGAACCAGCAAACTCAAGTCTTCCCATGATTGCCGTCATCCCATGTTAAGGTGTGTGACTAAGCAGAGGGTAGCTCCTCTTCCTCACACCGCTCTGTCTTGGACTTGGAAGTCCTTGGTCTTCCCTGTGCATGGAATCATAGAAACATTTAAACTGGAATAGACCTCTGAGATCCTTGAGTCCAGCCTTTGACCAATCACTACCCTGTCAACTAGACCATAGCACTAAGTTGATTCTTGAACACCTCTAGGGATTGTGACTCCACCAGCTCCATGTGAACCCTATACCAGAAAACCTCACTGAATTTGCTGTTTGAGGCATCCTTGTCAATAAACCATATTGATGAAGGGTTCAGCACTGTTCTGATGGCACACTCATGACCACGGATCTTGGGATATCTTATGGGAGTTTCAGTGGTCCTCTAGACACAATAACTTAGAAAAGTCTTTTTTTGTGCTCCGATGTCAGGGCTTTGGCTAACAATGGAAACCAGAAAACAGACTCACTCTTCTTACAGTTTCCTTGGCTTACATGTAATCATGGATGTTTTCTCATTTTTTCTCTTGGACTTGTTGAGCTTTTTCCTCTGCTGTTAGCAATAGTCTTCAAAGAACAGGTGAGACAAGGAAGAGCTTCCATTATGTCTAATTTTGCCTTATGCATCTTGAACTTTCAGTACCATGCATTAATTATCTACTGCACCCTCCAGGGATACATCTACTCATTCTAAGGATGGTGTCATGTTATGAAAAAAAAGATCATGAAAGGAGTTGAAATGGCCAGGTATGAATCTGCAAATATGACAGAAGGTGGGAGAAAATAACAAACATAACTTGGAACAGGAAAACTATGGAATGCTGGTCCAAGGCATGGTTTTCAATCTATGGGACTGAGGTACTGTAATGAAGACGTCCACACAATGTCATGTGAATAGCACTGTTTATTACCAGCTAATGGACACCGAATTCCTAAAGGGATCCCCCCTGGATATTTATTTTGGATACTCAGTTTATCCAAAGCTGAAGTAGGCTTTAAAACCACAGATTCAGGCTTGGCATCTGTGAATACTATCTTAACACTGAAAAATTATAACATCTCAGAAATTATTAATTTTGTGTTTTGCAAGGTAGTCCCTATAAAGTCAGCAGTCCCACATATTCATTATTTTAGATTTTAGAATCTTTTAGTACTTCACTGAACTGTAAGAGAAGCAGAAGAAAACTACCAGCATACTAAGGAGAAATCCGTAGAGTGTTCATTGTGATGATAGGACTGCCAATTGATGAGCTGAAATGCTTGGTATACCAACTTTCCTCAAAAAACTTTGTGAGGATGACTTTACAGATTAATTCTAGCAATTCTAGTAAATTTCACTGCTTATAGCAGCCCTTCAGGGCTACTTAGTGAGTTACTACTACAGAGACACAAGAGATACTATTTTTTTTCTTATTACTTTAGAATAAACACTCAAACATCTTATTGAACTACTGTACAACAGCTACTGCAACACTTTTTAATGAACAGACATTGTGCAGCCCTCTAGTCGGTAAAAGTACTTCTGCAGTTATACATAAATGCTTCTTGGCTTTGAAATGTTCTAAAATATATAGACACTAAAGCATTAGATTTACAGTGTATTTGTACCTGCAGCACTGAGCATAAATGCAGACATGCAACAAGGGCTTTCCCATTGTCAAAATGAATCCTTAAACAAAACTGAAATAGTTTCTTGAAATAAAAATTAATTATTATTCTTTGTTTACGGCAATTTAATTCTAATATGTGGATCATGATAAAGAAACTAATAAAAGACCATCAGAGTTATATTTACTCATCTTGTAGGTACTATATATACAAGTGCACTCCTATTCTAGACTTTTGACTTCAGAACTACTGCTATGAATTTGCTACATAACCATTAATTTAGGATATATCCTTACTACTTGTAGGACTTTTTTGACTTTTTAATTGTTTTGCCTTCCTTATGAGGACAGGTTAAAAATATTTCAAGGAATTTTTTTATTTGGAAAAGCTTCAGTTTTCCATTTAGAGAGCTGTGTTCTGTAAGTTCTCTTTTTTACAGTTTCTGCAAGGTCACATGGGATCTTCATGTTAGGAGGTTATCTAAAGAGCATAATATCCAAGATGATGAGGTAACATCAACAGGGAGAGGATTCAAAGATAGTAAACAGGAATTACTTAGGAAAATTTAGCCATCTTCCCTAGTCTACACCAGTGATTAATGGGAGAATGTTTCCCATCCTTCTTAATTTTTTTTAAAGAAAAAACAAGAGTATTTAACAAATATGTCTTAGAATGTCCCTTTCTTTTTCCTATTGTCCTTGAAACTCTGTATTGGCTATTTGCTGTCTGAAAGAAAATAAACTGCACCTAGATTAATTCTGAGTTATCGTGTCTGGGTATCTCCTATTATCCCATGTAGTTTAGTCAAGTTTTGTCCCAGTGTTATGGTAGAAAAGGTCAGTCAGCTTCTGATATGACCTTATTTTGTGAAATGAAGCCTGAAATGATAATTAATGAACAACAGGAATGTTTTTGCCTGTAGTAAACAGGGAGCTTGAATATTATATGCATTATATTGTATTATAATATAGTATATGTTTATAACATTAAAATGTCTGGTTATTTTTTGTATGTATTACACACAAATTAAAATAGCACAGACCTCAAGACTCACCTTGTTATAATTTTAGAATTTAGCATTTTCCTTTTATAATGCTGTTGTGTTTTCTTCATCTTAAAAAAGCACAATAGTGTATAAACTCACCTGAGAAAACAGAACCCAGTTTTTATCCTCCCTGTGCATTACCTGCCCATTATTAGTGACTCTGTTCTTTCCTTGCTAGCATATTCTTATCTCTAGAATGGATAACTTTTTGTAAGAGTATTTCAAAATCCTCAAAAAAATTGTAAGCCCAAATACACATAAGTGTTTTTATTTTTTTATTATTATTATTTCTGTTTTTTAAGAACTGAGAAACATCAATAATTTCAAGGCTGTTGGGTCAAGAAACACTTAGGATGAAGGAACATAACTCAAGGGCATCCAGCACATTTTATGTTCCTTTAGGAACAGATGAGAAGGGAAGAATATGAGCACTAATTAAACATTAATTTAAATGAGAAATGCCTTGACAAGCTCTTTTGTGGAAGAAAAGAAATGCTGGCATGAAGAAAAGGAAGGCAGCCTGAGGTAGAAGGCTGAATTTCAAAACTTCAACTGATAACAGCTTTTAATACTTAACATCTTTTGCAGCATCATCCCCACTTACACAGAAATGAGCAGATGCTTCCCTGCAAAAAAGTAATTATCCTCAGACTCATGCTATGTTTGTGGTGAGCTGACTGTTGAATTCACATGAGCCCAAGGTTTTGTATTTTGCACAGCTTTATTTAATCACATCCTGTTTCCATTCAGTGTTAAATCAAGGCTGGAGAAAAGGCCTTTCTGTCCTCTCTGAGAGTCTGATCATTTTTGCTACCACCACAGAGAAGAAATGATCATAAGTGTAGTTCTGAAACCAAGAAATTTTTCTGTCTTTCTGATCCACTGTATCTCTTATACTTTTATTGCCATGGTATTCCAAGAAAATCATCAAACAAACAAAAAAAAACCCAAAACACCCAAAACCCAAAAAACCAAACCAAAACAAAAGAAACAAACTACAAAACCAAAAGATTCTTCAACCATATAAATAACAAAGAGAAGAAGGATTAAATGGAGTGCAGATAAAAGCTAAATGTGGCTCCCAAAAAGAATGAATACTTTGCCTCATTTTCTAATAAAGGTGATGATACTGAATGTGGGAGGAAGTCAGGAAGGCTCATGAGATCAGGGGCAAGGAAACAGAAATAACAACAGAGGAGGTAATGAAGCTTACATTGCTTGGTACACTCAGGGCAGGGAGCCTCGACAAGCTCTGCACCAGAGCTGACAAAAGCTGACAAAGATAGCTAAGGTCTGACAGTGGTTATTTTTAATAAATCTATCAACTGCAAGATGATACTTCACAACTGAAAACAGAGAATGCAGCATTTCTTCTGAATAAAAAGGGAGGTGAAGGAGAGGGAAGAGAAGGACAGAAAAAAACACAGCAGCATGTCCTTAAGGCTATATAAATATGAAATAAGAGTCCATAATGAGAGTAAAGAATAGCAAAAGACATTTTTCTATGTGTAAAAGGAGCTTAAATGCAACATGGACTTACATAGATTACACTGAAAGAAATTGACCTCTTCCTCTGATTAAGTGAATTATTTTCTAGAAGAGGAAAATATTTTAATTAAAATCTATTTGGAGGTCACTAAAATGTTTCACTCAGGTAGTTAATATAGTGCTATTAGAGAAATTGACTTAGGATGCCCAAAAAGAGCATCAGCACAGAATCAGTAAACTGATGTAGGAATTGGTCAAAGAGGAAGGAGTAGAAAGTAAAACTGAAATGAGAAATATATATGAAGGGATAGGTTACTTGATGATCAGTCTGTTTTCATATAATCTGTTATATTTTCAAAAATTACCATGATTTGAAGAGTTAATGCTAATAAAATGTATTGATGAAAAGATCAAGAAAGATTATTAACTAAAGAAGATCAGAAATAACCGAGTGACTTTCAGGACAATTCTAAAACAGGGAATAAATGAAGCCATTAAAAGCACAAGATAACACATCTCTAAAACTTTTTTTTTTCTTATAACCTGAGAATTCATCTGCTGAAAATGACTGAGGAAGAGTAAGGCTGAACTGGACAAATCTGTAACAAAAAAACCCCAAACAAGTAAAACATCAATGTAATGTAGCTACACAAAATAATTTTTGACCCCAGAGCAAAAGGTTTCTGGAAGAGATTGAAACGTACTAGCCATTGTTCAACACACTAGTTTTGTCACATCTGAACATTCCATAATCAAGAAAAAAACCCCAAACCTCTAAGTAAAGGAGACGAAGAAAACTTAAACAAGATGACTAAGCAGTATGTTTACGTAGTTGCACACTAAGTCTGCATACAGCTAGAGCTGAGAGATATTCACCACTTCAGTGAGAGAACATAGAGCTGTATTTATTTTTGCTTCTGTGCCTGAGAGATAGCCTAGGACTGGGTTATACCACCTGTCACAGTGCTGATAAAGCTAGCATGCAATTGCAAAGATCTATTTTTGAAGATGTGCTTTAAAAGTTCTTCTCATCAAAAGAGGAAATCCTTTTGCCTACTAGCCTCCTTCCAACTCAGAAATAGCAAAATAGATCCAAGGGAAGGAAAACTTTCACGAGTAAACAGGGGAAAATGACAGAAGAGTAGTGGTCATTTGACAGTGGCAGGAAAGATAGGAGCAAGAGATTTTGAAGAAGCACGTTTTGGTCCATCCTTTTATCCACTCACCCCTACAACATGTTAGAATAAAACTAAACACTCTGTGTGCTCCACAGAAACACTTGGAGAGGTCAGATGAAACTAATTTAGGTATGTACTGTCATTCCATGAGTCTAGAAAATCTCTTTCTATCATAAGCAGAGAGCTCAAGAAAAGGTCAGGAATGAAAATAAACTTCCTGCATGCAGCTTGGAAAAATACCCAAAACTTTGGTGACAGTCCATTTCTGGGAATCACCAAACTATTTGCATGGTTTTTGTAATATTGTAACTGGGGATACTTTTTCCAAGTCATCATATTTGCTGGTGTTATCTGAATGCATTTTAATTCAAACGTGACATTTTTTCCTTGCAAAGTTATGAAATATTTATGGGGTTATGCCTGTATGTTTCAGCTGTGATACAGGGATTTAAGAACAGGTTGGCAGATGTATGCCCTACATTGTCCAGTGAAAGGTCAGTGTCAAGTGAAATGAATCTCATTTAAGCCAACTGTTTCCCTTCAACAACCAGAAATAAAAAGGAATTACATTTTCACCTGTTAAAGAAAATGAAATGCTGCTAAAACACTGTTTGCCAGTGTAATTTCCTCTGACAATTACATTGCTCAAGGAATATATTTTTTGTTATTTAAATCTGGTTTCTTACCATCACTATCTCGTTTTCCACAAAGACTTAACATCACAGCCCGAAGAAAACAAAAAAATCATTTACTTTTACCTGTTGTCATGCAACCTCACTTGGACTTTGAAATCTTCCCAAGACCTAACTTTTAATTTTCCTGTTCAGTTCAATCCATTACTTTAACTACTACATTATAGTCTTTACATTTGGAAAGATGGTGACATGACTGCATAGATGGTCTGTGGGAAGGAAACTTGAAAAAACAGTTGTGTGAAACTTTCACAGTCACATTGTTCTTATTAACTATTTTAGAGCTGATCATTTCTGTCAAATAATAATAATTAAAAAAACCTCAAACCAAAAGAATAAACAACAACAACAATCAGTTCTCTGGCCAATTTGTTTATTTACAGCTCTAGAGCAAAGCAGGGAATTATTTCTAACCCCTAAGTGGACTTCATAATTGGGGTTTTTTTCAATGGCTTTTGGGACTCTATTTCCTTTTTGAAAAATGGAGAATGAACTACTATTGTTTTATTCTTCCATGTCAGAAACAGCTGAGATAGGAAAGAAAAATTTGATGCCACAGGGCAGATCTATTTTCAGTGAAAGATAAATTTAGATAGTGGAAGGAGAAAGCATTTATTTCTTTAAAGATATGTTGTGAATTGTTGACTTTCTTCTAATTGTGGGTAAGAAATAAGCTAAAAACCACTTTTTTTTCCTCCTTTCCACTCATCAGCCAGTAGGAGAAAAGAATAAAGACACTCTTATTGCAAAACTTTGTGTTTCAGTTTCTGGGACAATGAGAGACATTTCCAAGAAGAAAGAATATTTTTTAGATTTTGTGAGGGTCAAACAGTAATTTTGATACTTGATATCTTTTGATACTTTGATACTTTGATACTTTTGATACTTACTATCTTGACATGTAGAATATCATGCTGAGTAGTAAAGTAGGGATTCTGCCAAAATGTCTTACAAAGAAAGAGAGTAATTTTTATGACTTCTGTCCATCAGACTAATACCAGCCCTTGGATAATCTTGCTAAGGTATGAGGTGAAGAGCTACAACCCAGCGAAGAGGCAAGATATCATATTTTGCTGTTTATGTCTGGGATAGAGTTAACTTTTTTCACAGCAGCTAGTGTGGCACCGTGTTTTGGATTTGTACTAGAAACAGCATTGATAACACAGGGATGTTTTATTTATTTCTGAGTAGTGCTTACACAGAGCCACCTGCTCCTCACCCCACCCCACCAATGAGCAGGCTGGGGGTGCAGAAGGCATTGGGAGGGAATACAGCTGAGACAGCCAACCCCAAGTGACCCAAGGGATATCCCCCACCATATGGCATCATGCTCAGCATATAAACCTGGGGAAGGAAGAGGAAGGAGGCACGTTTGGAGTGATGGCTTCCCAAGTCCTCTATACATGTGATAGAGCCTGGCTTTCCTGGAGACCACAGAATCACAGAACCAGAGAATATGCTGAGTTCGAAGGGACCCACAAGGGTCATGTAGTCCAACTCCTCGCCCTGCACAGGACTGCCTCCAAGAGTCACACCATGTGCCCAAGAGCATCGTCCAAATGCTTAAACTCTGTCATGCTTAGTTCTGTGACCACTGCCCTGGGGGAACCTTTCCACTGTCCAACCACCCTCTGGGTGAAGAACCTTTTCTAATATCCAGCCTAAACATCTGCTGACACAACTTTAGGCCATTCCCTTGGGGCCTGTCACTGGTCACCACAGAGAAGAGATCAGTGCCTTCCCCTCCTATTCCCCTCACGAGGAAGTTGTAGACTGCAATGAGATGGTTGAATCCCTGCCTGCCCATGGAAAAGGGTGAATGAATTCCTTGTTTTGCTCTGTTTGTGTACGTGGCTGTTACTTTACCCATTACACGGTCTTTTTCTCAATCCATGAGTTTTCTCACTTTTACTCTTCTAATTCATTCACCCATCCCACCAGGGGTGAGTGAGCAAGAAGCTGGGTGGTGCTTGGTTGCCAGCTGGGGTTAAACCATAACACATATATACTGTACACCACTGGAATATCTTAAGTGTTCTTACTGGCTTTCATCCTCATTAAATTACTCAGTGTGGGCTCTCAGTTGGACAGCAACTTTACAACTTTAAAGTAAGTCAAGTGGAGCTCACACTAGGCACAAAATGCTGTGGTTTCAAAGAGAAAAGCACGAGTCCGTGGAAATACAGTCACAGTTGTTAAAAATCATGACCCTGATTATCATTTGTTTCAATTCTCATTTCAGCTTTGTTGAAAAGTCTGTGTATTCTTTCAGCATAAGCTGTACTGGAGCATAAACATGTTGTTCCCTTCCTGACAGGGCAACAACTTTTTAGGAAGCAGTTATGCAATGTGCAGTAATACTTAGAAAGAGTTAAGGCAGAAATAAAAGGGATTGAATTCCATCACTGGAAACACTGTTATTTATTTTTGATGCTTAAAGCACATCAGTAAGAAAGATTATCTAGGGTTGACTACTTGAGACATACAAATAAATCTGGCCATATAGCCATTAACCTATCTTCAGTCAAATTATATTCTGAAAGCATTTGGTGCTGTACACAAGGCAGATTTTTGTTGTGCTGGCATATGGGAGTTCTGAGGGGCTCTGTGCTTTTCACCAGGAAAAGGAAATTCTTGCAATCACTATACCAGTGAAGCTCTTTTCTTGTCTACTGCAAGAAGCATCTGCTCTGGCTGGAAAAAGAAAATCAGCAATGTTCACTTTACATCTCCAACACATGAAGTGCTCCAACACGTTTAAAGCACTGTTTCATGTTACTTGACTAGCATTAAACAACGCAGAGCTCATAAGATCAAACTATGTTGGAGCTCCAGCTCTGCTGCTTTCTACCTCCAACATGGTCATTTTGTATAATGTAGATGGAAATTAAAGCAATGTCAAAATGTTGCTTATCACAGAGGATAAAGAAAGGAGGTCAGAAGCAGAAACAAAATAGCAAGAAAGAGGAATGAGTAACAAAAAAGAGGGAAAATATTTGCTACAAAATTCCAAGGCACCCACTTATTTTTGGTTGGATTTTTCTGGAAAAGATGCCTAATTTTAGTTTAAGCAGAAACTTTATATTCCAGTGAACTGGGTGCCAGAAGGGGGAAAAAAAGTGGAAAACCAACATATATTTCCAAAAGTTCTCCTGCAGATCTTCCCTCACATGTATAAAATGAAACTTAATTATATTAATGTGCCCAAAATAATGGCCATAGGGGTGAGTTTCTATCAAGCTGAGATTCACTGATCATTTCGGTCTTAACCCTGAAGCTTAAACCTGCAATCTACTTGCTGTTGCACTCTCTCTAGATACACATTTTCCCCAACAAATGTTGTGGGCACACAACTGGGAACTGGGAATATTCTTATATCCTGGTCTAATAGAAGGTGTCCCTGCTCATGGCAAGGTGGGATGGGACTAGATAATCCTTAAGGTCCATTCCAACCTCTTAACATTCTATGATTCTACAATTGCCATCATTCCCTAAGACAGTTTTTTGCCCTTTGATACCTCTGTTTTCTTCTGTGTCCCCTGGCTGGCATCTAGACTGCAACACTTCAGTTTGTCCTTCACTTTATTCATGTTTGATGAGACCTGTAGCACCATCTAGAAAATGAATAACATGGAAAGAGTGATTTGGGCTCTTTTTTTCAGCTGTCATTTGTGTAGTTACAATGATGACAAGAAGTATGGACAAAAATGGTCCCTTAATGCCCTGCAGTTAGGACTTTCCTCTTGGAAAGTGTGACTTTTAGGTTCTAATTCTTTCCATTAGTGGAAGATGAGGAAGAGATTTGAACCTACATGCCGACTGGGCCTCGTTAGGTATTTCCCTCCTGCCTCTAAATCACACCTTGTTAAATGCTTCTCACCTCAGGCTGGGGAAAATCTGTATTTTTGAGGTAAAATTCAGACATCTAGGAAACTTTGCAGGCTGCCTAGGCTTAGATTTCTGACGTTGAGATAATCAAATGGTAAGTAGGGTGAAGTAGGGTCTTAAATTTTACCTCGCATTGATCTAGGCAGTCTTACTAAAATGTTAAATATTGTAGATGCTTGCTGTGTCAACCTGACAAAAAGAATACAAAATATTATTTTTAATAAAAGAAATTATTTTCAGGGGAAAAATTAGACATTGGAAATAATTTTAGGTACTTAATAAATATTTCAGAAAAAAAGAGGAAGAGTTAGGAGAGAGTAAAGATGACCTTTTTTTCCAGGTTTAAATTTCAGTTATTCAAAATGTCATATTCTGATCCTGTAGATATTGTAACATCTAAAACCCAGCTGATTTCAGTGAGGATGTTCAGCATCTCCCAGAAACCACCTTCAACCAAGCAGGATGGGGCATCAAAGTATTTTTAGCTTGTATTCTTTAAATTTCTCCATTCTCTGACAGAAAGCTTAAATTTAAAAATAAATCATCAATAAATTAATTTGCTGTTTCAGTGTCTGAATTAGGAAATCTGAGAAAGGCAAATGTACATTACTTATTTGTTTAACAACAGAGAAAAACATGATTATTTAATTTGCACAGTATAGAATCTGGAAAACAAGGATTACTGTGCATCTTATGGAGTTGTGTTCACAGCACATGATTTTTCTTCTCCTGTTGTCTCTTCTGCTTATGTCCTTAGCCACGACAGTAAATTTATTTATGGTTTAAATTTGAAATCATATTACAGGAAATAGAAATCTTTGCTTATCAGTATAAGTTTAGAACAAATTAACTTTTTCTTACTTTTGGAACATCAAACATAGTTTGATGTTCAAAACATAGTTTAAAACATAGTTTAGCCCTTCTTTCACCTAATCTTTCATGCTTTCCTTCTAGAAGATCATTTCAATTAGAGAAGATCAACTGTTTTCTCTGGAGAATATTATCTATATCCAACAATAGGAATTCTATATTGCTGACCAAAATGTCCCTGAAATTAGATTGCCAGGACTAGCTACAATTATTCATTGTTATAATTAATGAATCAAATTAAGTACTTTGTTTCTGAGATATTAATTATATGCATCCAGCTCATACACTCTGAAGGTTATCTTGCATTTTGAATTTCCTAACAGAATTTCAATACTTATTCATGGATTGTAAACGTTTAACTCTACTGCTTATGAAATTAAATCTTAAAATCACATATATTTTTAAGTAATACTAACTAAAAATCAGGAAATATTACCTGAAACTTAATATGGATCAAAAAGAGAATAAGCAAACAAAGTTCTTATCTCTTTTCACACAGGCATTATGTCCAAAATCTGCTTAGCTATAACTTGATCATTCTTCCACACCAAAACCACTTTGTGCTGGCAATGGAACATAAAGAAGGTATGGAACATTACCCCATCTGGTCACCACATATAGGTACACATTTATAAATGAATAGCTACCAAACAGTCACAGAAAATAGTCCTTGTCAGAAGAGCAGTCCTCAAGCTCCAACGGGTTCACAGTGTGTTTTTCTCTCCCATGAATCCGTGTATCTATTTTACCATCGTGATTGCTCTGTTTTCAATGGTTTCTTTTTGTTGTATTTTGTTTGATTGGTTTTTTGTTGTTGTTGGGGTTTTTTTTGTGGTTTGTTAGATTTAGTTGTTTAGTTGTTTGTTTGTTTGTTTTTCTCTGTGTATGCATGTCTAATGAGCAAATGTAAATACAGATGAGCTTTCAGTGCCTGTTTATTTCCCGGTACCACCTGTCACTAAAGACAAGGTAATGAAAAAGGCCATGACTAAGAGTCTTGAAGCAGCAAAGGGTTCATTTTATCACTTCATTAATATCTAGAAATCTATGAAATTAGAAAACAAGTTCTGTTGTTCACAGAAATGTCTGCAGGCTTAAGAAGACCCACTTTACAATGGCTCACAAGTAGTATCAGAAATTGTCCAAATGCCGGTGAAGAGCAGGCACCTGAAATGACCCACACCCCCATGTTTACATGTTCAAGGAGAATTAATAAAAAAATATTTTACTTTTTTGAAATGAAATAGCATAATACCTATTGAAGACTTGTAATTTTCATTGGGCGGATTCAGCAGAAAGATGATTTTCCTGATAAGGAGAAATTGCAGAAATGATTCTTGTTTTCTGAAAATAACACCAGTTTGAAACGGCAAATTTGCTGCTGAAAAATATTTCTCACCAGGCACTTACAACACAAATGTTCAGAACAGGAAAAGTACATTGCTGTCTATTAATTCAATGAAAAATATAGAAGCTGTAGGCATATACATTACTCTCTTTTGTTGGACTTTGTTTCTAATTCTTTAAAGTAGATTTTACTGATCTGTAGTATTCCTGGCACATTTCATGGGAGTAGCACGTCTGCATACGTGACAATGAATCAGTCTCTTAATGTTTCCAGCTATCTCCTGCATGGTAAATTAGTTATTTTCACAAGACCAGGGAACGATTATTTCACCAGGTACTGGAATTAAGAGTATGTAATTAGCTTGGCAATTGTGGCACAGAGATTAAGTTGTTGTGCTTCATTAATTAATATTAAAATAAAGTGCCTGCTACAACATAACTAGACTGTCATAGTACTGATGTTCAGGGCGTCAGGACTTTCCTCTTTGGTCATTCCAGAATTTCTCTGAAGGTGACTTCGGAATAGCTATGTACAAGTGGAGTGAATTAATTTTTTTGTGAAATTCAATGATGTAGGATGCTTAAAATAAACCCTGAAGAGGTGAGAGGCTTGAAGGATGTTTCCTAACAGGAGAATTAATACATTCCTTTGTTCAAAACCTCATTCTAATAATTGATTGCAGTGATATTCAAACTCTCATCACCTGTCAGGCAGATGGATTAAGTTTTGGGCTGGGCTGGTTTGCTACTCGTGCATTAGAAGTTGTGATCCTAAAACATGTAGTCATAAATGGTAGCAGGGTAGGTGGAGGAGAGATTCGTAATGATTTCTAGGTAGTGCCTGGTTATTCAAATCAGAGTTCACCACATGGTGATTTTCCTTTTCTTTTGTGGATGAAGAAGAGACAGGAATTGCTGCCACCATCACACATGAGAGTAATTTGATTGCACTATGAGTAAACAAAGCACAGCTTATCAGCCTAATCAATGTAGCCTCCCACTGAAGTGTTTCTAGGTACATATCACATTTAGACTCACAATAAGCAATTGCCTTATTCTGAATGCTGGAAACTAAATCCCACAACTGAACAGAAATAACATACCAATTCATGCTAAATCAAATTTAGCCATCAGATTAGGTCATATTTTACCTTCTTATCCACAAGGTTGTAGAAAATGTAGAGAAGTTCCTGCTGGATACACTGCTGATTTATGTATAATAAGATATCCTTTTTTACTGCATGGCAGGTCATAGTCTGTGTCATACAAAAATAATTAACAGTTCTTCTGAGTGAGAAAACTCAGAGAAGGTAACAAATATTGACTTTAGGAATTATGCATTTAGCCCAGCTCTTTGTGTAGAGCTGTTTTGAGGATGCTGTTGACTGAGAGGCCAGTTGTTGTGTTCATTACTCTTGAACACTGAAAGTTGGGATGGCAGTTCCTTACCTTCCAAGGCACTCAGCTTCACCAACAGTTTTGATTTATGGGGTAGTAATTCCTCTGTTGTGAAGTAGATGGTTTAGATTTTGCTAACCTAAGCTAACATTAACCTTAATGTGAAGAAAAAATATAATTTACCTCCAAATTGAAATTGTCTTCTTCATATGCTAAATTTGCCACTCATTATTGAAGAAAAACCTATGGAGATTAATAAATAACATTTCAGACACTCTGGCGAAGGTTTCAATTCTCTACAAAGGACCTATCGTTCTTTTGCCCTTCACTAATCTTCCTCTGAATAAGAATTTTTATTCTCACATTCACATTTTTAATTTCAGTAGAAAAGCCAAACAGCTTAATGTGAACAAAAAGGTGGAAGTTTAGTTTACAACTATCAATAGAGAATGTATCAAATATTGAAATAATTTCAAAAGGAACTATTGCTGAAACACTGTTAAGAACTTAATCCTTAATTAATTCTGCATTTGCAGATGTTTAAGTTGTATTTCAGTTAGAAGCATGAGGTATATGTCTATTATTATTATTATTATTATTATTAATTTTATAATTCAAGAGAGCATGTGGAGTTCTAAGTTAACAGTCTGTGGGGTTGAGAAAATGTATAAGATTGTGATGGAAAGATATTTGTATTCTCATAGTGTAATAAATGATCTGTCATCATTAATAGCCACAGGAAAGGGATGGCAACTCAACCAGAATAAATAAGAAAAGAGCATGACAGCCTGTCATTGCCTAATGAAGCTGAGACATTAAAGGTATTCAATCATAGTATTTTACTTGTACACCTGGATTCTCTCTATTAAAAATGCATTTACCTAACGATGCATAGCAAGGTATTTTCAGTAAATGAAGATGGTTTTCCCTATGGAAAGTAGATGCAAACGTTCGGGAGGGAACTAATGCTGTATTACAGTGCTGCAAGGCCCAGACAGTGAGTCCTAGTCCTGCAGGTTTTGTGCACATATTCAACTTTGTGCATATGGGTACTTCAGTTGTATTTTACGTATGAATATGCACATACATAAAATTACTGGTAAATTTAAAATATATGAAATTAAATTTTGGATGAGGGTGATCAGTCCATGCAAATTTGAAAACCTGGTGAATATATTTCTAAGGTACTGTTCCATGGACAGAATTTTTTTTGTTTTAAGTGAAAACTCTTTCACATGGTTCAGAAGAATTCTGTTCTAGATAGAAATAAAGTCAAATAAATTAGGAATAGCCGATGGATTTTCCATAAGTAAAAAAGGAGGGAAATTAATCCCATGAATGTTTCACTGCAAATTACTCACTCAGCTCAACCACACTCAAGGAAATTGATAGTCAAAATAATTGATTATAATTCTATTAATTTTTTCTTGCTTATTCAGTGTAGAAAAATATATACCCTAGAGTAGTGCTGTTCAGAATATCTTTATTTGGATGCAGCAGGAAATTCTGGTGTTATGGGCTCCTGAGGGGAAAATGGAGCAATCTGACAAGTAGCAATAATAGGATTTTTCTGATGCTTGCACATGCACCATGCTGAAAAGGGTGAGGAAATTCATCTTAATATGAAAAACAAACTTGTATTTGAAGAAAATAATAATTTTGGAAATCCAGAATAGAAACCATCTTTGTTTGTTTGTTTGTAATTTAATACATGGATGAAAAATAATAATTTTGTAGTTCTTACAAATTCGCTTTAACTGCACTTCTGTTTTTTAAATTATGTACCTGGAAATACAATACAAGTGTGTTTGAAATTGATAGTGATTGCAGAATAAAGAAAGATGTAAAAGTAATCTTGCAATTGCATGTTTTCTGCATATATAAAAAGGGTCAATTAACTGTTCAGAGGAATTCTCCTAAATTCTATATAAAATGATTTTTTCACTCATTCAAGCTCAAAAGATGATGGTATAGCATCATCCTTTGTCCTTTTCAGCTATGACATCTGTCTTGGGGTGACTTAGTTATGCTGGGTAAAAACTGACTTGTTTTAGGTTTTGGAATTCAGTGGCTTCTCATGTCTCTGTGCTTTTGTTGTCATTTTATCAGCAAGAAAGAGATAGTTCCTGGTCACAAAACTTATTTCCTACCAAAAAAGGTTGATGGGGAAAAAGGAAAAAAGAAGAAAATAAAAAAAATTAACACTTTCATCTTGATTTATAGAAATTCACTCCTTCCCCCCCAAAAAAAATTTGACAATAACCAATGAAACAATAGTATGTTAATATCACCTTAATTTGAAAGTGTGTTTTGCTAATAAAGACTTTTAAAACTAGTACCAAGCAGTCTAAGTTTAGACAAAAATAAAATACACACAATTGTGTTTTAGTTAGACATTGCTGATGGAGAAGATGAGATGAAATATTTTGTTGTACTTTTAGCCTCTACATTAGCATATATTGCATCACTAATAAGGTTGTCATTTTTCTCCAGCCTCTCTTTTTTCCTTAGGAAAACATTTTTGATGAGTCATTTGCAATTTCCTACCAAATTTTATTAATTCCAGCAATTATTGAAGGAAGGTCAAGCTGTTGCTTTTAACCCTACTAAGACATCGACAGTAACGTAATATGTTAACAAAAAAAAGATATTGGTAAAATAAATATTGACGTGAGAAATTTTAGAGGATCTGTGTATTAACCAGGTGGATTGCTAAAAGAAACTCATGTTACTGGCAACTGACCTCACCCGAAATACTTGTGAGATGACAGAAATATCTCATCCCATTCTGAATAGCCAGCAGAGTTAACTCCCCTTATGTGTGGTAGCTCATCATGCCTGCTACATCAACTAAGTATAGTTTCATGAAACACCACTCTTCTAACCCAAACCTTCTGAAACTGTAAATATCAGCATAATCTAGCAGACAATACTTACTTAAACATTTTCACACATATTAAATGCTCAGTTCCTGAACACAGTGGAGTCTTAGCTGCCTAATAAAAATGTACACTGCTTAGTTCAAAGTACAGTATGATTTGCAGCCATGGAATACATAGGCTTTTATTTCTTCAAACTGAATAGTAAAGTTTTGGAAAAAGGTACTTCCAAATTGAAGAATAATTTCAAATATATTTGAAGAACAAAGATGTATACCATTGCTACTTTTTTTTTGGAAAATAAAGATCTTGCCTTATAAGATTTACTAGGCTCTGAATTTGGAGTAATAATATTACTTCTCAGGTGGGTCTTTATGTTTTTGTAAATGAGTTATCAGTTATGAGTTGCTGAGGTTCTTTTTATATTGGTTTAATTCTGTAAATACTGCACTGGTTCTGGAGGTCTGGGAAATATGATTTCATGTCATATTGCCTGTTGTGTGTACAAACAAGTCCTCATTCATCTAACTATGGATTTTACAATTCAAGAAATGTATCTGACATTCTGAAAGGCCAACAAGATTTCTGGACATACAAGGAGAAGCTGAGAGAGCTAGGACTGTTCAGCCCTAGAAAAACCATAGTGAAGGCAAGACTTTACTTCACAATGACCTAACAAGAAAGTGTAGCAGAGATGGAGGCACATGCTCTTTGGAGTGCATGTAAAAGGATATATATGTTAACAAAAAAAAGATATTGGTAAAATAAATATTGACGTGAGAAATTTTAGAGGATCTGTGTATTAACCAGGTGGATTGCTAAAAGAAACTCATGTTACTGGCAACTGACCTCACCCGAAATACTTGTGAGATGACAGAAATATCTCATCCCATTCTGAATAGCCCTATTGTTCGACACAGAAGGTGTCGAAACTACAGTAATTTTAAATGGATAGTAAAACAAAGAGGGTAATCAAATACTGGAACCAGCTGACCAGAGAGGCTGTGGAATCTACATCTTTTACCATATTAAAAACCTGTATAAGACCCTGAGCAGCCTGATGTAAAATGATCAGATTTTGAGAAGAGACTTGGACTGCCTGACGTTTAGAATCACCTCCAGCCTAGATTATTTTTGTGTGTCTATTTTATAATTCCATGAAATAAAGAAAAACACAAGTTCAATACTGCTATTCTTATATTTGTCCTTCAGGAAAGAATCTAACAAAAGAAAAGGAAATTGTTCATTCAGGCAGTAGTGTATACGAATGTTTTTTCTGTTGTTTGTCGGCTCTATTTCTTCTGCTTAAAGTTCAAAGAGACAAAGAGTGGAGCTGCTTTCTCTGTATTTTTCTCCAGTGTTTATAATCATTTATGTGCCTAAGCACTGAATACATCATGTTTGTACTCAAGCAAGTAAAGACCTCAGAAGGATCAAGGACAATCTCTTCATTTACCTACACTGCTCTGGCTCCCAGATGCCCTTTAGCATGATATTTAAAGTCTATCATTATTTCCCGTTTCAGCACAATTAATCCTCTCTTTCTACCCAGTCTGTTTCATTGTCCTCCTATCTTCCTCTATATTTCAACATTTTTCGCTTTTCATCCTGGCTAAGGGCTCTTCCTCTTCCCGGTTTCATCCTTCCTTGATATTAAAATCGTTCTGTAGTGGCATTATTTCATTGTTCGTGTCATGGCTTTGTCTTAATTTCCTACAGCTTAGCTATGTTTTATTATCTTTTATTACAGCTTGTATGATCTCATCCAGTTCTAACTACTACAGAGATTTGGTGTGTGTAGTCTCGAGAGAGTTGCAGAACCTTCACATTTGATGTTTTCCCTCTCTTTTTATAAAGATATTTTAATTTCCCACAGAGGACAAATATATGTGGGCTTTTTTAAATTTACTGAAGACCTGTTCGGGTAGACTGGAAAGATCTATACACTTATTCTTTACCTGAGTGCAGATTTTTATCTGTTGTTCTCTGCTAGTATTTATTGTCTTTATCATACAAAAAACTGATGTTGCTGCCATTTTGTGTACAACACTACATAGAAATTTGGTACAATTTTAGCAGTTGAATGTATGTCTGCTACATTTATTGGAGGATACTTGGTGTTACTCATGGTCCTTGTAAAGAACAAAGAAATTAGGTAAGAATAAAAATCTGCAGACTCACTACCAGAGGTGTTTTTATTACAAAAAGAGGAGAAGTTGGTCTTATATAATGTAGTAAATAACAGCAACAACAACAACAACAAAGTATCAAGAGAAAAGACAACTTTATGAAATATGTAATCAACAATGTATAATAATAATGGATAATTTTATCTGAGGAAGATATCCCTATTGTTACGATAGGAACACCCCACTTGTCTTGCTCAACACAAGTTCAATTAGGTAAATTATCGCTGTTTTTGAAATGGTTCTCTCAAGTTTGTAGTAATAAAAACATAACCTATTTTTAGGTTTGTTTGCATACAGTTTTAGGCAGTTCATCAAAGGATACGAGTAGAGCTTTGATATTTACATTTACTTTTCCGTTTCTATTTAGGACTATTTCTTGGAATTTTAAAATATAAGGTAGATAATCATATAGAATAATAAAGTTAATTCTTCTATTTTACCATTTTTTCAGGATCGGAGTGTGACATCATGTGCAAGATGCAGTCCAGACTGCAAATCAGGACAATTATGGAAAGGAGCTGTAAAACATATGTGACATGTGTCATAAAACAGAGACATAATTAATGTTTGAAGAGTGAAAGAATTTGTTACAGGATGAAATGAGCATACAGTATAGACTTATGAACATTGGATCACATATTCATTCGAATAGTCTTGAGAAGTGTGTATAGCTGAATTTCTTGCTACTCAGTCATCTGATACACAGAATATGATTAGAAGTGTATATTAAACTAATAATAACTGAGAATTTAGATTTCAAATTGTTTCTGTTTTCACAGAAGCAAACTGGTAAGTTATATTGAATATAGTGACTATGATGAAATCACTTGTGGTGAAGACACACGACAATATTTTTAAATATACCATTAAAAACTCTCCTGTCTCCTTAAACCAAAAGATTGTTCACCTGAGCTATCAGCTCTATAAAGATGTTTCACCACACCGACTTACCTTTTCTGGGTATTTGATGAGGAGGGCTGATGGGTCTCAGCAGAGGTTACTGTGTTCAGCAATTTGCATGTCACAAACTCTCATTTCAACATGGAAATCAAGCCCATTTTTCACTGTCATTCTTTCCACTTCATGCTCTAACCCTCTGAAAGCATCTCCCCCCAGTGAAACTCATACCAGCCACTCACATTGTAATTATCTGAGCAGCCAAAAGCCCAGTGATTTATTGGCTTTATTCTAGCTGGGATAAAATGTAAATCTGAATAATAGCTGTCATTTTCAGGTTCAGAGCTGGGAATGTAAGATAGAGATTGATTTTTAACTGTCCATTTCCTTAGCTCAGAACATTATGCAGTGTTTCACTTTGGCTTGTACTGAATGTCTGTCGCTGCAGACACAACAACATCTGACCACATCAGGGCGTCTTAGCCCTTTTAAATTGCTTTGTTCTGGCACCTCCCAGAAATTCTCCATCAAAATAATTTTTAATTTAGGACTGAATATTCTTCAGACTAGGCAACATTTAGTAGGTTGTGGGTTTTTCTCTCTTCTCTTTTTTTTCTCCTTCTCTCCCTCCCCACCACCTAAGGCAATGAAAATCTTCAAGGGCAACATGTAGATTGTAGCATTGGTCCATGAAGTTGTTATCCAAGAGAAGTAGAAAGGTGAGGAATATTAACCCAGCTAGTGATGTCTTGTCCTCATATCAATGTTTGTTTTATGTTTGTGCTGGTTTACACATGGCAATCTGCTCACTACATGTTGAAACCCTTTTTCAGTTTTACTACGTATTAAACAGACTTCATAATGCCATACTGGTTTATTCTGTATTTGAACTGCCAGTATTGAATATAGACTATTATAGGTTGATACGGTTTCTTTGCAATAGTGTATTATTCAAATTGGATTTTGCATAAATGGTAGGAAACATGGAAGAAAGAAGCTGTTAATGCTGATGTGTTATATTGATCTTACTATCCTTCCTGAGTAAGATGTGTGAGCTAATGTACTCTTCCATTTTTTTTTCTCTGAAGTAAAATTTGCCAGAAAGTAGTAACAAGGACTCTTCATAAACACAGATCTGTGAGCAGTAAAGCAAATATTTCTAAAATGCCATAGATAATACACAGTTCTCAGAGGATTACTGTTATCCTCATAGTTTTTTATGAAAGTGAAAGAAGTTACAGAAATAGACTACAGCTGAAAACAAACATGCATTTTTGTGAATCATTAATACAGAATGTAGATTTTGAAAAATGGGCTTCAGTGAACGAATACATAAAAACTCTTTTTACAGATAATAGAAAATTTCTCTTTTCTTTCCTAAGTATTTTAGATTAAATTTAATCCTTACATAATAATGTGATATTTGGCCATGTTTTATGCACAAGCTCTATTACATACTTAGTAGAATTTATTCTGTAATTGACAAAGAAATTAGTTTTTCATAATTAAACCTTCCTGGTCTCCACTGAGATATGCTACACACACAAGAACAGTCAAAATCTATTAAATCCTTCTTCCTTTAAACATAGCCATCCTGTTTATACCACTCTCCATTTTGCATTAGGCAGTGAATGTAACAGTTCCTGGCAAGAAGTCTGTGCAGTCAGTAGTATTCTAGTTGTTATCACTTCTTTGATGAAAATGTACGTGTTTAAAATACAAATAATACTTCTTCAGTCTTGCAAAACAGGAATATATTTTAGAGGCATATCAGCTCTCTTTTTAAAATAAGAATTCATTTCGTTTCTCTTCAAAATACGTTTTTTTCTTTTTAAATTAATTAAAGTCCATTTGTGTTCTGATTTTAAATATGGTCTGGCAACTAACAGTTCTAATGCAGTAACAGTATTAATTATTTTATTCCCTTTACTTCTTGAAACAACTGAATTGCTGTTTACTAGGGGAATTGCTTTGTTTTAACTTGATACGATGATTATACAGAATGATGATGTGAGCATTAGCAGAAGTCAAATAATCAGAAATTCTTTACCATTTCATAGTGTGGGCCTAGATATATCACAGTGATGGTATATTGTTATTCATACACACACTGAGTTTCCTCTAGATTCATCTGTAATTCGTAAGGGTTTTTTAAGTGAAGTGATGCTAGAGCTCACTGCAGTTAATCGGTACTTGTTTTTACAGTAGTCCATCATTTCACTAGCACTAAGGATGTTCTGCTGGCTGACAATTCATGTTCCTCCCTGTTTACCACCTGCATGGTATTTGAGGAAAAGTGTCTTTCCCCACCAAGTACTTTTTGTTTGGGTTGCTTGTTTGTAGAAGCTCATTCTGTGCAATGGAATTAAAAATAATACACTGTTAGGTTAGGGGGATTGTTTAGCCTTTTGCAACAAAATAATGAATATTTTGTATTCAATGATTTCAGTTTGAAGTGCTGGCTCCCCTTCTTTGAATCAGTTTCACCCTTGCTGATTGATAACAAGTTTACGTAACTTTTCTAAAAGGTGATCTTTGATATTATTCATAGGAAGATTCTTAATGTTCTTGTAGAAGCTGAGGATGCCATGTATGATTTCTGTGGTGAAACTAAGGAGCCTCTATAAGTAGCTGTATGGATCATAAGACATAAATAGATTTTGGGAGCTGTCATCATCAACATTTCTCCACAGCTCCAAACTGATTGTGTCTGTGGGCTGGTATGTTTTTATAATTGACCAGATTTATTCCTTCCATACATATTTTTAGTTCTCTAGGTCTCTTTAAAATTCTATTTTTTGCAGCTTGAGCATTTCAATTGCAAATGCGAATAAACAGATGTGATAGAAAGACTATGAAGAAAAGCATTCTAACTACACTTTTTGTGAGAATTTGCAGGTTTTCAGCCACTTCCATTCCTTTGTTAGGTGTGCTATGTGATCTCAATCATACTTAACAACCTTAAGTATAACCTGCCATGGTTTTGAAGTGCTTCATTGTCATAGACACAAAGTCATATAAATTAAATTTTCTAAAGAAGAACATCTTCATGAAAAAAAAGAGAAACAATCTGTTTCAAGCCCGCAATCTCATTTTCATTGTTGTTTTTTTCCTTTGGTTAATAAAGCAAGATAGAAAGCTGTGCTGCCTAAAGTTTCACTCATTATGTGTAAATACTTCTTTTGCTACCCTTGTCTTTTATTTCTCCACAAACGGTAAATTTAGGTTAATGAGGTAATTTAAATATACAGTATTGTTTAAGTCAATAGAGATATGGATATCTAAATTGAGTGTTTGGAGTTCTGCATTACGGAAAACAAAAATTGCACCTGAAAGATCATAAAAAGAATGCATTAATCTGGTTTTAGGATTTTCAGGTACACCTAGCAGTTTACTAAGACCCTGAGTGACATAGATAAGCAAGAATACAACTGTCTCTCTTCCCTCCTTCCACTTCCCCCCACTCTTCCCAGCCCTTTCTTCCTATCTTTCTTTCATTTATTCATTTTAGCCTTTTTTGCTGCTGCTTTAACTTAGGTTTTCCTAAAGTGTCTGAGGAAAGAGAGGAACAACATGGGAAAATGGGTTTTTGCTGGTTTGATTTTGATGTGTGTCCTGTGCTTTTCTCTTCCTTTCGTTTGTACCAAGTTGTGAATTCTAGGTTCTTAGAAATTTGAGAATACTATTTATTTCAATCAGTGCTGGGTCTCTTTCAGATGTAACACTTTATGGAGTGACTGAATGCAAGATAAAATAAGTAGCCACCCCAAGGAGAATCCCACATTTTCCATTCTTTCATTGCTTATAATAGAACTATAATGAAAGAAGAAACCCTAAAGTATTATTTCTGCAAGCTAGCTTGCCATTAGGTAGGAAATTGTGAACATTTTGTAAGCATTAACCCAAATTTGAATCCAGCATGACAGAAGCTGTAGGTCTTTAATAGTCTTTATTTATTGCCTTGTAACATTTGCATTACCATAGATTTTCAATACTAACAGACTTTGCTGTGTCCTAATGACTTTTAAAGTCTGATTTAATAGAACAATCGTAGCTCAGCAGAACAGTTTACCAAAAGTTTCAGAAGCACAATATTAGCAATTTCTGTTTCCCTGATCAAAGTACAAATAATTTTATGAGAGATAAGACAGATAGATACATAGATACATAGATACATAAATACATACGTACATATACACATACATGACAGAAGTCAAGGAAATGAGGATTATATCAACCAATCAATATCTTTGTCATTTCAGGATTCTGTGTTCTCTGGAGGACATAATACCGTAGCAATGAGCAAATCTAAATCCGAGGACATGATACAAGTCTGTGGGGCAACAGTGATCCGGTGTGGATACAAATCACATCTCAAAACTGAATAACAGTTCTAAACTGAAAAGAAAAAAAGAAAAGACCTCATCAAAATCAAAGCAAATAATTATTCTTAGAAGGCTTCTTGTAAGCCTTCAGACTAAGTCTAAAAGGTTTTAAATATCACTTTAAAGGTGAAATGACATGAAAGATTTTCTTCACGTTAATGGCAAAACCCAGAGTGAATTCTGTAAGATTAGGCTGCATGTGAAGAAAAATCCTGAGTGGAAAAAAGAAAAATAGTAATCTGAATTATCCCCTTGGTGACCTGTGTGAATGATATATTTTAGCCTGAGAAGCCAACTTAAATAGAAGTGCTGGCAAAAACTAATACACCAGATTTATTTATCTGACTGTTACTTTCCCCAAATGGAAGCCTGACTTGCAAAATTACTTTCAGTTTATGAAATGTTTTATGTAGTAATATTTCTTTTTATGATGATTTAAAATAAACTGAAACCTTACAAACCAATATTTACTCAATAAATTTCCTTGTGCTGAAAAGTTTCCAGTCTATTGAAATCAATTTCATATATAGTGAGAGAGGAAAAAAAGTGACATTTGCTTATAACAGGACGCTCCCCTGATTCATTTATAGATAACTGCATTCTGTCTCATCTGGAACATCAACAAGGATTTATCAAAATTTGATCATGACTTGTACAATTCTTTCTCTGGACAAATCTCTTAGTTTCATAAACTAAGCACAGAACAAGGCCTACTAACATATAATGCATTTGAAGTACGAGATAACTCATTTGTGATTGCATGTTTCTGGAATATCATAATGTCACATCAATGTTCATAAAAAGTGAAGGACAAAGAATCAAAATGTTTTATTCATGAATACATATACATTTCTTTACCTCCCCTGACATTTTTACTAACTTCATATAATTTAATGTAAGAAAAAGTCAATTACAACTTCCAAACCTGAAAGCTTAATTTTTAGTGCTAAATATTCACCCTAAATTTCTGTTAAAACTGGACCATACCTTGAAATGTACATATCAAGTAGAGTTTTAAGAGTGACCATTTGGGCCCCTGTTGTGATATAACCCCAGCTGGTATCTACGTACCCTGCAGCCACTCTCGTAGAATGCAGAGGAGAATTAAAAAAAGGTACAACCTGTGAGTTAAGAACAACATAATGGAAACAAAATATTTAATAATAATAATAATAATAATAATAATAATAATAATAATAATAATAATAATAATAATAATAATATTGTGGAAAGGGAGATAACAATAAATAAGAGAGAAATAAACCCCAAGCAGGCAAATGATGCACAATACAGTTCCTCCCCACCCACTGACCGATGCCCAGTCTGTCTCCGATCACCAATTAGCAGCTCCTGGCCAAGTATCCCCAATAAATACATTGGGCATGGTTTTCTACGGTATGAAATTTCCCTTTGGCCAGTTTGGGTCAGCTGTCCTGGCCGTGCTTCCGCCGAGAATCTTGTGCACCTGCTCATTGGCAGATGATGGGAAACTGAAAAACCCTTGACTTAGGATAAGCATTGCTCAGCAACAACTAAGCCATCACTGTGTTATTATTCTTGTTCTAAATTCAAAACATAGCACTGTACCAGCTGCTAGGAAGAAAATTAACTCTACCCAGTAGAAACCAGGATAGCCATTCATGACTGCTTGAAATACAAGCTTTCAGTAAAAAAAGAAACATATTTTAAGATTCTGTTAAGCTTTCTCCTCGTAAGCTAAAATACCATTTTGTTCTTTACATCTATTATAAACCCATTATATGCTTAATTATAGTAAATTAGCATTATATTTTTGTGTTTGGGTTTTTTATATAAAAGAAGCAGAGTAATATATAGAAGATAAAAGAAATGTTCTCTACTTTTCTGAATGTCTTCTTATATCAACATTTTTTGAGCTGTCTTATACCACTGTAGGACATTCTATATTGTATTTGGTATGCCGTTACTGAGGTCAGAGGGTAGCTGATGGATTTGTCATGATTTTATAGAAAAGACCTGTGGGTTTTGAAGAAAATCAGCTATTTTCACACCCTACCCCTAAGACACCAATTTACATACTTTAAATGTGTTTTAAATACAGGTATATTGACATATGGTATAAAATTAATGGAAGAATAGGAAAGAAATATGTGTGTATACATATAATAGGAAAAAACACTGTGTGTTGCAGGACAAGTATAGAATTGTGGTAGAGCTTCCATCTCTTGGAAATCTTGTGAATTTATATGCTGAATATATAGGTGAATATATGCTGTAAAGGACATGTGCTACTGAAGTGTATGTACTTGTCCATTGTGTAGACAACCAGCACAGGAACACTTTGTTCATGTGTTCTGTATAAGCTGAACCCCCAACTTTTGCAGAACTAATTCAATGATGACAGCAGTTTTCAAATTATCCTGCTGGATTTAGAGGACATGTGCTGTAGTAAGTCTCTTAAATATGACTCTCAGATCTCATACATTTTGTTTCCCCCCAAGAATATATATTATACATAGATTTCTTACCCAAAGACTTTAGTTCTGATCTTCTGAGCTGAAAACTATAAGTTTATATGATGTGCCGAGAGGATTCTCACCCTGCTGTTGATGTTCTCTGCTTTCATTTTCATTACTAAAATTATAAAATTCAGAAGCTGGGGCAATTATAGAAAAGTTATGTATTCTTTCATTTTCTCTTTGCTTCTTGCAGAGCAAAGGCACTAACATATAAAACCTCTCCTGATTATTTCTTTGGGCTATATGGGTAATTACAGAACAGATGATGGAATAGCATAAAGATTGACAGAAAATCCTTAGAAGCAATCTACATTTGTCCTTTTTAATGTGTATGCTCATTAGTAGTCCGTCCATTTTTTATGCAGAAGTTTCCAGGATGACTCCAGGCTGTTCTTAGACTCAAAAGGGTCCTCAGTAAACTGCAAAGTATAAATCCTTTTTTTCCCTGCTGCACTTTCATAACTGTTATGTTACTGTTGAAAGAAAATTCTCTTCTCTTCACTAATCAAGTTGCCTAATACCTCAAACAATTGTCTTTTTAACTTCTTAACCTTAATATCTGTTATTTATAGCTATTTCTTATAGAGAAAGTATATGTGCTTGTACTTTAGCTAGCTAATGTCTTGTCCATGTATTTGTTGGTTGCTCTATAAGCTAAAATAATTTTTAAAAAACACCATTTTCTCAGTTTTTTTCTCTTGTTCCAATGATGTCTTGTAGTCTTGAGAGTACACTATTTTTGGTGAGGAGGATTTTGGTTGCAGCTCCTGTGGCATAGGACTTAATGCTGTTATTCCCTTAAACTTTAACATGAGACTTCTGAACACCACATTGCTACAAGAAGTGGAAAAAGCTTGTCATATGATAATGTTAAGTTTTGTATCACCACAGCCATATAAAAGCTGGCTTTTCACCAGCTTGTCATATTATAATGTTAAGTTTTGCATCACCACGGGATCTAGGGAGCAAGGTCTCAGTTCACGCATCATTGTACAAAAACAAAGCTATGGAAAATGGGTCCCTATCATAAGCGACTTGCAGAAAAACACATAACTGTCAATTGTTTGAACACAGAAGCTCTGAAACAGTGTTCAGGGTTATGTAAGTTTTACAGAAAAAGAAAGGCAAAGAATTTATACAACTAAAAAATAACTAGTGTGGAAAAAAAAAATCTGTGGGATGGTGTTCTGACATTCCCAGGAGAGGGGCAGCATAAGGTGCCAAAGGTAAATGAGTACAAGGTGACAGAAAGTACCATATCAGAGGATAATTCTAAGTGCTGAAGGTGAAAGAGATGTTGGGTAGGTTGGGAATAATCTATGATATGCTTGAAATTGAAGAGAAGTGGGGTGCTTGACTCCATGGAGAAGTGTAAGCCAGCAGACTGTCAAGAAGAGTGACACTGTCAAAGTGACAAGGTAGAGAAAATCACTGCAGTCTCATTTGAAATGGACAGAAGTTGTGCTAGACAGCAGTTTTCACTGGAAAGAAAAGGATGGTTCAGTAATTGACAAGTTGACAAGAGCCAGGATGAGAGTTTTAAGTATGGGGTCTGACAGCAAAAGCTGGTCCTTGATAAATGAGCAAACACAGAAGTGAGGACCTAAAGAGCTTCGACCTAAGTCAAAGATACATGCAAGAAATAGTGCAAAGTAACAAGAAGAACTATGTGATCAAAAAACATGGCACCGGGGAGAATGGAAGCCAGAGAAAATAGAGAAAATCTTAGTAGTTTTCTGTATTTTATGGTGAATATTAGTAACCATAAAAATGATTTCTGAAGTACAATGCAATATAAGGGAATATAAAATATTTTTCAGTTGTGACTTAAGCATAAACACACCTACTTATAGCTTTTTATAAAATATAATGTGCAAACAAATGTATTATATAAATAAACATGCAAATAAATACATGCATGTATAAAATTTAATTAAGCAGTGGATTTTTAATAAGCCCGCAGTGGGCCCTTTGTGATTTGTTTTTTATCACCTATTTTCAATATTCAGTTGCTAAAGGAATCAATTAACTCCTTGGCCTCTCCCTATATTTCATTATGTTGCTCAAAAGCTTCCATGTTTCTCAGACCCACCCACTTTCTCACTCCATATCTGAGTCCATGAGCAGTTACAGATTAGGAACTCGGTTCTACTTCCTGTTAAGCTAACCATGATTTGCATCAATTTCAACTTGGTGTCTTTGACATTCTGTCCTTGGGGAGAGACACCAGGAATGTCAAACAATGATTGAGTCACACATTTGGTGGAAAGTATTATTTGAGGCACTCGTACATCTAAGAAAATATATCCGAAAATGGGTGCAATTCTTCACTCACAGTTTTTGGGATACCTCTGTAAAATACCCTTTTAGTCTGCTAGTCTGTCACCTTGTCAGAGCTTTACCGTACTCTCCGGACAGCCCAAGGGAAATATGTCTCCTTGCAAGTACCATGGATTTATAAAGCTCTGTAGCACTCTGAATCCCATCTTTCTAACTTGATGAATCAACTACATAACATGAGCCCAGAATCTGTTACAATGCAATATAAGACCCCACTTTAAAACAATAAATAACTCTGACTGGGCTTCCACACCTGGTTGATATTCCTTTTTTAGTCCTGGCATTTGTGAAGCAAAACCTTCTCGTTAACCATCAAATGAAAAGATCTTTAATAAGCTGCGGATACCTACTAATCATGTACAAATATTCTAAATGTGAATTGCTCCATTTAAAAATTACCGTGTCATTATAAACTCAATTTTCATAGTTTAATCATCTCTGATTATAATGGATGGGGATCACAGTCATCTTGTCCGTAGGGGCAAGGAAGAATGGGTGGACATGATGTGGTGTGTCCTCAGGTAGTTTTAGAAATATATTCTCCTTCCTCACTCCTTCTTCACAGCAGAGTTGTATGGCTATATGCTTTAGATCAGCAAACTGAAACCAGGCTATCCTTAATTTTTATTAACTTTTAGCAATGTTATCAATAAAAAATTTAACTGTTTATTCAATGAACATATTGGAAACTTTTGGGAAACATAAATTTTAATGTCTGGAAAAAAAGTTGGGTTTTTCTTAAGTTCACCTAGTGAAGCACTAATTCCTGTATTGTGTAAGCTTTTTGCAGAAGTTCCACTGTCGTATCCAGGAGAATATCAGTCCATTGTACTGGTCCTATGTATGGTTCACTTATTTTTAATGGCATCATAATAAGTCTCATTTAAAATGGGCACATGTTTACAGTAGAAAATCCCTTTGAAAAGTGTATGTTCAAACCAAGAAAAAATATAGCTTGAATAATGAAGACATTGTAAGCAATTTTACAAAAGTCAAAAATGACATCTTACTTCTTCACAAAAATTATTTCTTTGCAATACTGTAATCTGGCTCTTTCATATAAAACAACTCTACCTCTGGTCTTACATTTCCTGGAGGCAGCTGATTGCCTTGACATGTCTTTATAACAGATGATTACAATCAGAGTCCCATGTAATTCAGTATCTGTTTTCAAAGAATAAAGCTTAATCTAATAACATTTTATTAAATTCGCAGTTCCTGTAGGACTGCTTTAGAAGGATATTCAAGGTAAATTATTTTATTTGGGAGCTCAGCTGCTGGTTATCCTTATCTTTTCTAATGAAAATTTATTTCAATGTAACAGTAGATTCACTATTTGCTGAATTTTGATATTTTCTGACTAGGAGATTTTATGTGTTTGTATTAAATTTTCAGCAGAGACTACATGACCTGAAACAAATTACTTTATTTCTTTCATTAATGAAAATACTAACTCTTTTCTGCTTGAATATTACCTTTTAGAAGGGAAAATATTTACAAGTGCTACAATAGTTTAGTATCTCAGTGAACTGTGAAAAGAACATTTTCATAGCAAGGAATATATACTTACCAAGACTTCTTAAAATCCTTCTTTTGAAGAAAAAAAAGTTAAGTTTGCTAAAGTTCCTTATTAGACACACCACCTCTCCTTACATAAAAGCATATAATTTCCAGGTTCCCAAGGGGTCTCCAGGAGTGAGGAATTGTACTTGCAGGAAGAATTCATAGTTGTATCAAGTAATTTATAATCAGAATAGACAGATAGGCAAAGAATGAGAGAATGAAATCATTATCATAAGAAAGCATTTTTCATAAATGAAATACTAGCAGCTTGATGAAATCCCAAGGGTAATAAGATAGCTGGTTTCAGATCTCTCAGAAAATTTGAGAATTCTGAGAACAGCTTTTCATTTCTTAACTGAACTACTCATACTTATCTGCCCTTCCCTTCCCTTCCCTTCCCTTCCCTTCCCTTCCCTT
>VZRJ01001796.1:501964-533700 GCA_013397565.1 Ptilonorhynchus violaceus
CACAGAGCTGCTTTCCAGCAGGTTGCCCCCAGCCTGTGCTGGTGCAGGGGGTTGTTCTTCCCCAGGTGCAGGACCCTGCATTTGCCCTTGTTGAATTTCAGACCGTTCTCTGCCCATCTCTCCGACCAGTCAAGGTCCTTCTGACGGGCTGCACAGCCCTCTGGAGTATCAGCCGCTCCTCCCAGTTTTGTGTTGTCACTGAATTTGCTGAGGAGGCATCCGCCCTCTCATCCAAGTCATGGATGAATAAGTTAAGCAATGCTGGGTCCAGCATTGAACCTTGGTGGACATCACTAGTGATAGGTCTCCAACTAGACCCTGTGCCACTGGTTACGACTCTGTGGGATCTGCCATTCAGCCGGTTCTCACTCCATGTCACTGTCTACTCATCCAGTCCACAGTTCCTGAGTTTGCCTATGACAATGTTGTGAGAGGCAGTGTGAAAGCCTTGCTGAAGTCAAGGTAGACAATATTCATTGCTCTCCTCTTATCCACCGAGGTTTCGTCATAGGTGGCAACTACTCCTGATCACCTCCTTGTCATCCATGGGACTAGAGATGGCCAGAAGACATTTAAAAAAACCTTTTCCTGTGTCATAGCTTGCATATGGTTGGCACTGTATCCTCAACACATTATCATTTTAAATGAGAAAAAAAACTAACATTCAAGATTTTAAAAGAAATAGAAAACACCAAGGTATCAATACCTTGCTTGCCTGAATCAAGAATGAATTGCATGAGCCACAAGCCCCTGAGATTATCAGAAAGTCTGGAGCAAGAAAAGCGTATCTTAAGTGAAGCATCACATAAACAGACCGAGCAAACTCTGTGATATTTCTTGATATGCACCAAAGGGCACTGAGGAAGCTGACCCATGTCATTGTGAGCTACTCTCAGTTATCTTGGAAAGGTTATGGTTCCTGATAATTGGAAGGGAGCAAATTTCACTACTATATTCCATAAGTGAAAGAGGGAAGATCTGGGAAACTACAGGCCTGTCAGGGTCAATTCACCTGGGAAGGTTATCAAGCAAATCATCATGCTTGTTTACAAACATGTGAAGGGCAATAAGATTACTGTGACTTTTTTTTAAAAATACACCTGATAAATCTGAGGTTTCCAGAAGGAGGTAACTAGCTGGAAGGATGGGACAAGAGGAGAGCAGTGGTTGTTTTTTATCTTGACTTTTGATGCTGTCTGACATAACATGCTCAAAGACAAACTGATGAAGCACAGGGTAAACTGGACAGATTTGGACTGGGAAATGGCTGAGCTGCTGGGCTTAAAGGATTGCAGCAGCACAAAGTCTGGTTGGAGGTTAGAAGAGCTTGATACTGAAGACAATATTATTTAACATCTTTGTTAGTCACCTGGACGATGGGCCCAAACACATCCTTTGCAAGTTTGTAGATGATGGGAAGAGCAGCCCCACGCACCCATGCTGACTGGCTAGAAAGGATTTCAGCAAAGGAGGTCCCAGGGGTCCTGGTGAACGCCAAAGTGAACACGTGTCTGTGAGGCAAATGCAACTGATGGTACCATGGGCTACATTATGTAGAGCACTGCCAGCAGGTTAAGTGAGCCATCTGAACTGCAGGGTCCAGATCTGGGCTTCACAGCATCAGAGAGACACGGATATATTGGACAGACTCTTGCCAAGGGCCGCAAAGGAACTAAAGGAACAGCCTTCATATGAGAAGAGACTGAGGAAACCAGGATTGTTCAGCTTCAAGAAGAGAAAGCTCAGGCTATTTCATCAATGTATATAAACACTTCATGGTAGGGAGTAAAGAAGAATGAGACTCTCAGTGATGCCCTAAGTGACAGGACAAGAGGTAATGGGTGCAACCAAAATAAAGGAAAATTTTATTTCCATGAAAGAAAAAAGTCTCTATTACTGTAAGAGTGGTCAAACCAGGTCAAGGTTTTTTGTGGAATCTACATCCCTAGAGATAGTCAAACTCCAACTGGGCATGATCTTGAACAACCTGCTATAGCTGACACTGGTCTGAGCAAGCTGGTTGAACTGGATGATCTCCAGAGCAGCCTTTCAGCAACAGCCACTCCATGATTTTGTGGGAGGGCGACATATAAGGCACAACAAGATCAGATTTTTATTTATTCAGTGCCTTTTATTATCAAATGCAGAAAATGATTTTTTTTGGCTGTGTGAGTTTTTGGTTGCAATAGAATAAGTAGAGAATATCATTCTTTTAACTGAACAACATAGAATGGTTTGAAAACTTAAAGAAAAGAAATAATTATCTTCTTTGCACAGTTTTTTAATAGGGCTTTTAACTCAGACAGAACTCTGAAAGTTCACCCTCCGTTTCATCTGACAAAACCTTTCCTGTGTGGTATACTGTAAATGTTCTGATTCATCAAGTGTAGTTCCCTCTCCTGGCCTTTCCTATGCAACCTTTTAACAGCCACTTTCTGTTTCCTGGTGTTTCAATCTTGCACGCTTTTAATTTTTGTAAAAAAATATCACTTCTACCACTAGGGGATCTGCATTAACTCTACTGACTTTGATGATAATTTGACACATTTCAGCTGTTCTGTCTCAGCAACATATATTTGTGTTCTCTCTACCATGTCCATGGAAAGAGGTAGTTAATTAAAAAAAAAAGAAAAAAGAAAAAACTGGGAAAAATCCTAAGAATCCTTCATAGAATTGTAGAATTATAGAATGTTAAGGGGTTTCAAAAGGATCTTAAAGATCATTTCGTCCCAACCCCCACTGCCATATGCAGGGACACCTGCCACTAGAACAGGTTGCTCAAGGCCTTATTCAACCTGGCCTTCAACATTGACAGGCTTGGATCATCCACAACCTCCCTGGGTAACCCACCACCCTCACAGTAAAGAATTTCTTCCTAGTATTTAACCTAAATTTTCCCTCTTTGTGTTTATACCCATGACTCTTTTTCTTATCACTACAGTTCCTGACAAAGAGTCCCTTTCCAGCTTCCCTACAGGTCCCCTTCAGATACTGGAAGGTGCTATGAAGTTTCCATGCAATCTTCTCATCTCTAGGCTGAAGAGCCCCAGATTTCTCAGCCTTAAAATTCAGCCTTTCTTCATGTCTCTATTTTATTTCGGAGATAACTTCAACACTACTACCATTCCAGAATTAGTCCTCTGAATATTTTCTGAATCCCTGAATATTTTCAGTACCTTTAGATAAAAAAACCCAGTCATTGTCTGTTCTTATAATCATAAATGTGCTACTCTCTCACTCAGTATATTGAAGACCTATGTCAGCTAATTTATCTATTATCTTTCAATAAAGATGACTCTTCTATAATTTTGTAAAGTTATCAAAAGAGTATCACATTTTCTTTGTTCTGTTTTCTATAAATTAAGAATATTGCTTAAAACCACTAAACTTTTTTCTGGTTTAAGGCTTATTCACTCTACATGTATGTCTCTACCAAAATATTGTAGTTGCAGAGAGAAACTTTTCTGATAAATAATGAAGTTTCTGAAGTTCCACAGACCTGATTGACAATATGGCAATTATACTGGGCATAAGCCTTCAATCAGCTTTTGCTACAAGCTCTGCTTTTAATGATTTTGCCAAACACTCATGCAATTAATCATTGACATTCGTTTGAGATGATATTCAGAAGG
This sequence comes from Ptilonorhynchus violaceus, assembly GCA_013397565.1. NCBI lineage: Eukaryota > Metazoa > Chordata > Aves > Passeriformes > Ptilonorhynchidae > Ptilonorhynchus > Ptilonorhynchus violaceus. The sequence goes on from VZRJ01001796.1 coordinate 505,597, forward strand.
TTGCAGGAGACACCTGTAGTGAAGGAAGTTTTATGGAAAAAAAGGATAATTTTTTTTTAAGAGGAGCGTATAATTAAAATTTTTCAGCTTTTTACTTTTAACACTTTGTCCAAGCAAAAGTGAGTGTCTTATTCTATCTACAAAAGAGATTAGATTAAATAATTTTCATTGCAGCCCTGCTCAACCTTGTCCTAAACATGCAGTGTAAATCAATCAGGAGGCTTTCAGATAGAAAACTTTATTTAAACTATAATGCAATTTGCATGAGAACAATTTTATACATTATTTAATTTATCCCTGCATGCATTTGGTGCAATCAGTCTCTTTGCAAAGTTACTTATTTTAGGCTACATACCTAGTCATTTAATTCTTTCCATTTGCCCCCCATTTCTCTATTGAAATGATAAGGCGATGAAAAAGAGAAAATAAATGCAGAAGATAATTTTAGTGAAGTGGTCCAGTACAAAGAAATGCCATCAATAGTAGGTATACCTTCAGACTGAGAGTTCTGTGAATATTCATGAACATTAGCAACAAAGGCTGAAGCTGAAATACCAAACCATGCTAATATCAGATTTAGTATTTGGTGCAACATTAGTAGCAGTAAAAGGGATTGAGGTTCTCAAGCACTGAGATGCGCCTGAGCAGGCATTCCTGGCTCTGTTGCTTTAACAGTAACACTCTTAGCCAGATTAATGACATGAGCTGGATTAAAAGAAGGTCTTCTTTCCTTCCTTTTTTCCTTCTTTTTCCTTTTTTTGGGGGGGAGTGCACCTGAGGCAGTTGCTCAGGAGTGCCACCTTCCTTTTCCTCTTCATATACACTGATAACGTTGTCGTTCACTGCTAATGTCTTCATAAATTTAAAGACTTTACAAACAAAGAACAAAACAAAGAACATGAAAAGAAACATAATGGCCTTGCTTCATCCCATGTGAATTAGGCACAAGACTAAATTAGAAATCTGTTTGTCAAAGTTCAGTTTGTAGCATTGGCAAGAGATAAACGGCTTAAGGGAACAGATCCTGGTGGGCTGAATAGCTCTTTAGAAATGCATGTGTCTCATCAATGACTGTGTGCCTGGAGCCACTGTTAAACGTTAAAAGGCTTTTTAGTTTGTTCCTTTTCCCCTAAATTGCATGGAAAAGAAATGGAAGAAAAATAGTTTAAACTTTGATATTAAATGCTGTGAACTGTAAAGGCTAAATCCAACCAGGTAGAGACAGCCTAGGATAAATCTAAATCTGCATTAGGTCTCCCTTTCCTCTCGTTCTCTCTGTGAATGAATAAACTCTCTTTTAAAAAAAAAGTCAGATTAAGCTTAAGTTTAGCCACAAAAAATTGTTTGAACTGCTGGTTTTTCCCAAGACAGTAAAATTAAAGGTTTCCTTTGTTCTCACTGGTTCAACTTTCTAGCATCAAATTGTTTAAATCTCACTTCTGGTGACAGTAGATTCATTATCCAAAATCAGTGGTAGATGTCCTCAGGTTTCTATCTCTTTCTACAGGCCACTGATCCTGAGCTTATTATTCCATGTGTGAAAATTCAGAAGACCAAGTTTTCATCTCACTTTGAAGGACTGAAGATGGTTAATTTGAAGTATTTTAATTGGCCATGCATGACCAGAGCTAGCTGATTAAAATGTTTCTTCAGGGTTTTCTTGAACATTCATATTAAATATATTTTGGTACTTTTTTATTTCTGTAATTCAAAATGCTTAACTAATTGATCTAATATTAAATTTACATGCCTGGTAGTATGCAAACCAATTGGAAAGTACATTTCAAATGCTGGGAAAAATAATTCTTTTGCCTAACACATATGGCAACATATTAATAAAAAAGAGTGAGAGAGATGAAATAGGAAAGAAGTAGATTATTTTTTAAAAAGGAGAAAAAGTTAGTTGAAACTGGGAATGAAAATGAAAAAGGTACTGGAAACATACCGTTTGAGGGGGGAAAAAAACCAAGAGATAGTAAAATGGGAGGTAGTATATGATCAGAGACGTTCTTGAGACATCTTTCACTAACTCCCTGTAAACTTTATTCTGATTTTTAGCAATAGGTAGTCAACATGTTCTGAGCTAATGTCCTTTCCTTGACTTGTCAGTTAGTCAATAATTTCTTGATTTTAAATGCTTTCCAAACTGGTACATGTAGTAATGTGAATGAAAGCAAACTGAGATGAGATATCATTCACATTCATTTTTCAACTTTTGCTTTGCCTTGATAAAAGGGGAAAAAAAATTAAAAGGGACAAAATCAAGGACAAGTGTGCTTGAAATGCACTGTTTTGAAGCTAAAGCATGAATGCTCTAAATTAAGATAAAACTATATGTAGTTCTGAAGAAATGGGTTAAATCTTTAACCTTGTACAGTGCAGAGATGCATACACATTTTTCCAAGTCATCTTGTCAAAAATATATGTTCCAGAGTATTAACATAGTGGTAGCTACTCATAAATATGACGATCTCAAGGTCACATCAAGAGGCACAAAATATAATTTGAAAGTTTCCTTTTGTTCTTTCTTGGTGGAGGATGGTCTATCCGTTCACTTTGGGACATGTAACTCCACAAAGTAAGTATTTTTCATTGTAGTACTTCTGGAAGCTGGAAGACAGAACACACTTTTAAAAGCAATGTAATTCATAATAGGAACCAAGGAACCAAAGAATCCACGGGGAAACAAAAATAAAAGCAATTTCATAATCATTTCTCCTAGAAAAAGAGATGTGTAATTTATAATGGTGGAAGATTATTGATGATAGACTTATCAGAGCAAGCCTTGATGATTGCTTGTATTTTTCTAGACTTGTAACCCAAAATAGCTAGTACGTTGTGCTCAGCTAATCTGCCTAAGTCTATGGCTGATGCTAGTCACAATATTCAATAAGCTGAGAGTAAAGAGGTGTCCTGAAGAGATGGCTGATTTTCAAGGATCACTTCTTCCAAGTTCAAGACTGGTCCAACCTGAGGTGCAGGAAGTCAAAGAATAGTGGCAGAAGGACTTCATGGGTGAGCAAGGAGCTCCTGATTAAACTGAAACATGAAAAGGAATCATACAGGATATGCCAGCAGGGACAGGCAGCCCTAGAGGAGTATAAAGACATTGTCTGATCATGGAGGGATAGGGTTAGGGAAGCCAAAGCCCATCTGGACTTGAATCTGCTGAGGGATGTGAAGGTCAGCAAGATGGGCTTCTACAGCTATAGCAGCAGCAAAAGGAAGACCAGGGAAAATGAGAGCCAGCTGCTGAAGGGGAAGGAGTCCAGCTGGAGCATGACATGAAGGCTGAAATAATCAATGTCTTCTTTACTTCAACCTTTCATTGACAAGAAAGGCATTCAGAGATTAAGTATATTTAAGATGTGGTGTTTGCCATATACAGTCATATAGTATGTGAAGAGGAAGTTGCGTGTAAAGGTAATGTGTTTGTCAAATGCCACATTAATAAGGATATTTAATACATGCTTATGTGATCTTCTGTGTCTGCCTGTCTTTCAGATAATTCTTTTTTTTCCAAAGGCACATACATACTCCAGAACTAGGCAGAAAAAATTAATGAAAAGTCAGATGATGTGAAAAAGACTGGAGGAATACTAGAATATCTTTTAAAGGCAAATCTACTGGACACTCAAATCCAGAAGATTAAAAGATTTGTGTTACTAATATGTCTTTTCTTTCCCTTTCATCTTTCAGATTTTCACAGAAGTAGAGAAAGATGCAGAAAGATAGGGCTACTTTTTACCCCCACAAATACAATGTGGCACAGTGTCATGGCTTAACCCAAGGTGGCAACTAAGGACCAGGCATTCATCACATGTCTAGGAACCACATAATGTGTTTTAGTTAGGACTGTCATTGCCCAACTTCCTTCAACCTGCAGCAGAGTACAGAGAACTCTAGAGGTCTGATTCACCTGCTGACACTCTCTATTTATCTCCTTTGTCTTTATAAGCTGCTTTAAATTATAACTCTCATGAAGTTGCCTGACGTTACAAAGTGTGTAACCAAGCTTAGCTGCTCATAACTTGATTAAAAGCAATCCTAAAGCCTGACAGTTTAATGCCTTAAATTTGTATTTATTTTGATGATTTTCTTACCCTCATCATAAACACATGCATGTCACAACTTCCCCCTACTAGCAAGATTCCCTTAAGACAACTGGCTGAAAGGAAAGCTCACTGTCTGAGAAATTAGCATGTTAGGAAAGTGCAAATCTTTCAGAGCAATGCTGGCATCCAGCTGGTTGCCATAACAGTACCTGGAACAGTGTAGAGAGGCTCTAGTAGATGAACCTCTGTGCTGGATTAATGACCTGTGAGTGTTAGTAGCTCCTCAAATGCTGTTGCCTGAATGACAGCAACTTTTCTAAAAATCACCTCAGTTAAGTGACTCATACCTGCAATACTCCAGTCTGCAACAGCGTCCATCCTCCTTTTGAATTGATTTACAGTCTGAAATGATCAAGCTTCTTAAAAGCTTCCTTATAGGAATGTAAAGTGCATCTGAGTCCTCAGACTAGGTCAGTGCCCTCAATTGCCAAAGTTCGATAGAAACTTAAGAGCAGATGTTGGGCCATTGTCAGCGTATGTAGCAAGAAAATTGGATCTTTGACATTGAGAAGGAGAAACAAACCATTAGTGATGTCATTAAACCTACTAATATAACCATAAATACACATTCTACTTATCTGTAAGTGAGGAATTAGAAGACAAAATTGTACAGCAATTCTAGCATTAATATTGCCTTGTACTGCTGTCATTCCTTCGATGTTATATTATGATTCAGTTTACTAGACTCCAGGTCACAGATGTGGTCACTACCTGACATATCTCTAAATGCTTTCTTCAAAATGATCAACTTGCACTCTTCTGTAATAAACTGCTGAATCATCTTGTGGTCTTGAACCCCCTGCATTAACCTATTCTATGTCACCTGAAAACCTTGCTAATAGGAAAAAACTGGAAATAAACCTATGTATATCAAGTACCTTTTCTTTAACATTTCAGTTAAAATGAAGATTCAGTGAAACACAGAATGAATGTAATTTCCTTTAGTCTCCAAAACACAATCCAGTCTTAATTCATCTTAGATCATTGTCACATTCCGACACCGTCAGATGCTGCAGTAGTTTACAAGAATCAACACGCCTACACTGAAAGTAATACATTTTTCTCTCATCTTGTTTTATACCTCTCTGCATGTTAGCTTAAGTTTCTTTTCATAATATTTCTTTGTGTTTAACTGAGACATTTATGAAAATCATACAATGTGGATTGATTTCTAGAGCCTAAGTACTTTTTACTTCTGACACCTCTCTCAATGTATATCAGGCATTCTGTGTGGTAGAAGGAAATATCTATCATAAATGGATGTATTTAATATTAAGTTTTTACCAACCCCTCCCAAAAAAAGTAAAGTTCAGGGTTTTGAAAGTCATGTGAAATAAGCAATCAGCATAGACGGAATAAAAACACTTATTGTTCAAAAATTTCATGGCAGTTTGTGTTTCCATGGATTTATCTGAAATTATTATGCGCTCTTTCCCATTTTTGCTTTATATTTTTATATGACTATAAAATACTAAACTGTGGAAAATTTCAACTTTTTTTCTTTTTTTTTTTTTTTAGAAAACTGTGCTCTTGCTGTAAAAATGATAAGTTATTTTTCAAAAATATTGAACTTGCATGTTACACAAGGTATATATAGTGAATTACTTTATTCCATTCCTCTTATACAAAAAAATATTTTATTTGCAGAAAAGGCAACCTGAATAAGCAATAACGAAAAAACTATTTTTCTGATACTCATGCTTATAAATCAAAATTTACTTTTGCTCTACAGTTTTTGTATTATAAACAATTTGTAGTTCTTAGAGTAAAATAAATGTCAACAATTTAAATGGACAGGGCTATGATACTTACAAATATTTTAAAGTTTCATGACAGTCCATTATTTTTAATAATGTAGATTGGTGAAAACCATTATTTATGATAGCTTTGGTTTTATTACACTAATTACACTAATTACACTAATTACACTCTTATTACACTAGAAAGAGAAAAAGATAGTCTTATCTCCTCAAGAACTAGGGATGTAACAGACAAAAAAAATGAATATGAGAAGATTTAATTTCCTTTTTTTTTTTTCTTCAGTATTAGGTGACACATTGTTACTAAAATCTTGATTACTTATTACTAGAATACTAATTACTTGGACTACTGTCCAAGTTCCATCCTAAGTCCTCACTTGGTGGATTAGAGATCATGGAAAGAGGCAGTACAGTAGTTCTCTGTCTAAAATACCAGTATGAACAGAACTATTCTTTCATTTTGGGTGGAGTATGTTTTTAAAGAGAATTATGTTTCAGCTACAGTGCCATTTCTCAGAAGTGCCAACTGTCTAAATGTATGACTGAGACTTTTTGTAATAGTTTTATCTTGTGATTCCCTGTTGCAAGGATTTATTGACTAACGTAAATTCTGTTATGTAATTGCCCTGCTACTAAAACACACCACATCAGTCTCTGCCTTTCTTGTTGGAGTTGTTCCATTTTAAATAAATAAATATTCACTGGGCCAGAACAAATGAGTGATTGCCTCTATACTCCAGTGATTAAGACACTTGCTTGGGAAATATGAGTCAGATTGAAGCTGTGGCTTCAATTGTTAATTATATGAAGTAGAACAGCTCCTATTTGTCCTTTAATTTTTAGCAGCTTACATGGATTGCATGTCACACACAGGTATTTGAATCCCAGTTCTAAATCAGGATAATAAGAAATAGCTTGATACTATGTGGCTTGTACAACTGGGACAATTGAATGTATTGAGAGAGAAGTAGTGGTCAGTATTTTTCTACTACATTAAGCAAAGCAATATGTGTTCCAGAAATTTTCAAAATATAAAGAAGCATAATGAAATTAAAACTTTCATTGAACTGCATTTGATCGCTCTTCATAGGAACTATATATTTATTTTTAAAGTTGTAGTTAATACTACATTTGAAAAATATATTGTAATTACAAGAATGTACTTTGAATCCCTTATTCATTTTTGTGTAAATATATGTAAAGTGGATGTAAACTTGTTACAAAAATTCTCTACCCATAACCTGTCAAGAAAATTGTCTAGCACTACTACAGAACCAGGCACAAAAGTAACGGGGTCTTTTTTCATCAATTTCTTTTTTTTTTGGGGGGGTGGGGGGCGGGGCCGGAGGAGAGAGAAGAATTAGCAGAGGTATGTGTGATGAGAGTAGTCTGCCTTAAAGATTATTTCAGACATGTATGAAATAAACATATACCTGAGAACATTATCTGACTCAGAGAGTGGTCAATACAAGAAAAAAGGAGCAATTTATACGATCCATTTTAGGCCTGAATATGAGGGTAAGATAAATCACAGCCTGAAGGGGGCTATTTCTTTTCTTTTGTTATAAACCTGCTCTAGACCAGCTTAGAGCATACCTGTGTTGTAAATTGCAGTTAGGATGAAGTAAACTCCCTCTCCTCCTGCCAAATGCAACAGTACTGAAAAACAGAAAAGTCTGTTTTTCATTACTCCTATTTTGTTACAATAGTTTCATAGTGTTGGTTTAACATGTCTAAGTGATTCCACTGTTGAGATGTGAAGTTTTTTATACACTGCACTTAACTATATCACAGTTACTGCTATTTAATTGCAGATACCTAAATTATTTTGGGAAGCAGCATCCATGATAATGTTGTCTACTATTATATTTAGTTGTCAAGGGTTATTAGGAAAGAATTAACATCTCAAAGCCTATGTAATTTACAGGCATGGTTCTCTTTATTAACATGACTTTTCTATATTTTATTTTCAAAAATTTATTTAGCAAAAATAATCAATATCTTTTAAAGATTTGTGTTGCCTTATCCTAAGTGTAATATTTCAAATTCTAGCAGGAAAGGTGTTAACTAATATGAAAGCTGAAGATATATTTGATATTACAGAATTAAAAGACTTGAGCCACTGCACAGAAATGCATCTGCTTGCGGACACAGCTGCTTATTGGATTCAGAGGCAATGTATTTGTAAATTATTATACTTTTTTTGAGCCTCAGAAATCACAGTCTTTGACCTGTCATTCTCATACTTTAGAAAACCAGTTTCTTAAGACAACTTCCATGCTTACTGCACCTGACTTGAACAGTTCCTTAACAATCTACAGATTCTTAATTTCATTGTAGTTAATGAGATATACTCTGAAATGGTTTTTTTTTGGAAAGCAAACCGTTTTTATATACCTTTTTAATTTCAATTCAGTGGGTACTGTTTGAAAAGCAAATGGGACAGCCACATAGCAGAAGCATAAAAACATCCTGATACACACCTGAAAGACAGAGAGACAATTTTCAATCAGTTCAGACAGTTGTCTACGTAGTGCTTCAATATGTCAAAGGAAAGTTAAATAATTAAAAGAAGCAATTGAAGTAGTCATAGGAGTTTTATAAGAGCAGCCCTGCGAGGGAAACATTTTCTAGACAGCTTAAATTGTACTTTCCCTAATGGTTTAAGGTGTTTAGAACAGACTAATCAAGCAAAGGCTGTTTAGCTCCTAATGCTATTATGATATGATTATTGCAGAGTAGAAATTTTTCGAGAAACAAAAATTATCAATTTACACCAGTGATCCATGACAAGGTAACAATTTTTCTTCATTGTGTAAAATGCTTCTTACTCTGCCACAAAACTTGGTATGGCACATGCATACATTGGAGGCACATAAGATACTGTTGCCTGTAGCAATTTACAGTACTCAAACTCACATTAAATACTCTTAGTCACTTCAAACTGGTTACTTAAGTAAATAATATATGAAATAATGACAATTATAATACATACCTTACCCTGGAAAAATCAAGAACTAGACATAATAAAAATTTTGTAATTTATTGACCATCTCTCAATATACTCCAGATGACTGTCCTTGTGTGTGTAAAACCTATTTTATTTTAAAATACTTTGCCATTTTTAGCGACTTTATTGTCAGTTATTTTACAATAACAGTATTTCCTACAATTAATTTATTTAAGCAACTGGCTTTACTGCCTGTAAACTGCCTGTTTATTACCAATACACGATATATTGCCCATTGGTCTGACCTAAAACTGGCAAGAACTTGAAAATCTAAATCAACAAAGAGGTAAATTTAACTAACATTAATATATCTCAAGTTATTTTGTGATTACTTTTAAGAATTACTGTTTAAATATTACACTTTGCAAAACTAATTTTTAAATTTACTAAAGAAAGTGAGATTACAAAAAAACCCTGTGCCACTGATTCTTTAGTTTTAATGCCTTTTTTGTACCAGGTGGCTCATTCTATCAACTGCCCTTTAATAAAAATGGTAGCTTTCAATCCAATATGTTGAAAGCCTGCTTTATGTCTATACAGTTAAGGTCTAGGTGAGATAAATTAAGACCTTGCATAATGAACCATGTCAAAGATAGGCATGATATTAATTCTAGTCTACCATATGGAGCAGGTAGGAAATATGAATAAACCAGATCAGGAAACTGGGTGCAACTATACAGATACTATTATCTGTATTTGTGCAACTGTACAAATTAACATATAAGGCTGATCACCTGTGGTGCAGTTATAGGCTAATGCAAGAGTCTCCTTTTCCCAAGGATTTCAGTGAGAATTTTTCTGTATTTCAGAGTGCTCTGTAAATGTGTCAGCTTGCTTGGAGCTAGTCTCAGTGTCTCAGATGCAGCAGCAGCACAGAAGTGTGTCTGGCCAGTGCAGAAGGAAGCTTAGACACCTGATTTACCTTATTGCTGAAACCTGAAGCATTTATGGTCTCAGCAAAAAAATGTGTAAGGGTAGGAGGGAAGCTGTAGGAGACCACCAAGAGTGCAAAAGCTATCAAATATCTGACATGGTCCTGTAAGCTAGCTCTCTATGCACAAGACTTGATAGAATGGCTTATAGGATGTTGAGGAACTGGGAGATGTATATTCTGGAGCCTTATTTCACATACATGTGTGTGTATACACATCTTTATTTATTTGCATTTTTATTTGGGTATAGGCTTATGGATTCTATATCTATCAAAGCCAAAGCATTATTTGAACCAGATAACAGATCTGAATTTTCTAATTTTCCCAAGGTATTAGTGGTATTAGTGTGTTGGATTTTGAATACTGACTTCTAATAGGCAACATTTAAAATTAGTAATTTTCTAGTGCACTCAGAAGTGTAGTCAGTAACTAGTATGATTTTACTGAGACAAAAGAGTTGATAATTTATTTTAAAATACACTAGCATAGTAATAAATAGTTTAGACTGCCTTGTAATTAAATTCAAAACTAGTTCAATCTGCTACTATATATTCTTCTTATGACAGGAGATATTGTCCTTCCAGTAGTTTAATATTTAGCAGAAAACCACTGGAGCCAAGTGACTTTCTGGTTAATGTGGCTGCCATCAGAATTTGAGAGGAATCAGCATTTTAGCCTATGAGCCAGTTACTCATTACATTTAGCCAGTAACTTTAACAGCTGATAGATACTTAGAAAACAGTTGTTACTGCACCAGGGTAATTGTCTAACTTAGAATTTAAGAATGTTATCCCGAATTATACTGACACAAAGACTTCTAAAAGTCATGTCATTCTCTCTAAAGGGTCAAGACAAGAAATATATATTTTTTCATTGAAAAATGATGAAATTAGACATATTTTTGAAACTCAGCTAGGAAAATATGGACTTAATTGATGTTAAAAACACTTCATTAACAAAAATTAAATTTAAATACTTTCTCAAATCTCCATTCATATAATAGGTTGGGGGGGGAATTTTGTGTTTATTTGAGTGGATGTGTGGGTGTTGGGGTTGTCTTTGGTTGTTTGCTTGTCTTTTTCACTTCTCAAAATTAAAGAGGAAGCTTAAAATAAAAGATGATGCTCTTTGCAGGTGGTGATTACTTTTGTGTGGTGGTGATATCTATAAAATAAAATAATTAAAGAATTGGAAACATACTGTATTTTAGCACACCTCCTCCAGCCTACACGAATCCTTCCTCCATGAAACCATCATAAAGATTCTGAATGTCTGCATCTTTTAAGCAAGAAAAAACAAAGGAAAAAAAACCTGCCAGAAAAAAATGCTTGACACATTTTTCAGCATGGAACAGTTTCCTTCTCTTCTTCAGCAGAACAGAGATGCTTGTTTGAGGCCTGAAACTGACAATATTGTCTGGATAGGTGACAGCTATCTGATCTCATCAATTCTCTACTAGAAACAGGTGCATTACACCCCAGGATTTCTAATGTGCTACAGGGCTCTGTAATCCATAAGAGCTGCAGAAACAGCAACTTGTATCTGTCATATGGTGGGGACTACCTGTCTCTCAAGCCAGAACCTACCTTTTAAATGTCAGTAGTACAGCTCTTTCTCTGAACCTGTCCAAAATGGTACCACCACCTGGCCCTATTGCTAAACATTGCTTAGAAAAAGACTATAAACTGCCACTTTATCTACTTGTCCAATTTCAGTCATATCTTGATACCATCTCCCTGTTGAACTCGTCTGCTACAGAAAAGCACTGCAGCAGTCACTGCTAAGAGTTGCCAAGAGACTTGTTTGGATGTTAATCGTTTCCAGGTAAAAAAAATCATACCTACAGAAGAACAAATGTAGCAGTGTCTGCAGAATAAAAAGACCTCACTTTTTGCTCAAAAAATCCATGGTTTGCAAACCACTGAAGTGTACTGAGGGCACATTGAGGAAGAAACTGATACTCTTTCTTTCTTATCTTTACTAGTCATCCACTGTCAGTCACTGTCAGAGCCAAGACAATAAATTACATGATCTTTTTGTCCAGTTTTGTAGGGACATTTTTTTTTCCAGTCTTGAGTAGAAAGAAGTAGAGCTGCTAAAGTCTCTTCCAGCAAATTTATTGCTTTTGGGGACCCAAACTAAATCTGACAAATTAAGATTAAGATGACATCATTAAGGTTAAAATGCTTGCCTTAAGATCTTTCTAAGGATTGAAGAGATAGTTAAAAGAAAAAAAAAAAAAAAGAAATAATAATAATTACTTTCGTAATTAAGTAATACTTAAAAGAGTTTTAAAGTAATTTATCCCTGGACTGTTGACAGTTAAGGGTCAAAATAAACAAATGAGTTGAGTATCTAAGCTTATATAGTGCTAGTGTGCAGACCTACACACGGGATGTCCTGGGTTATCCCACATCTTTCAGGTGCTGCTGTGGGAGCATGGGACTCCTATCTGCTTTGTGTCATATATTCTAGATCTATAAGTATATCTCAGCCTAGCAACATTTAAAGTGACTCTGCACTCCACATTCTAGGCAAATGCTTTAATATCCCATTCCAAAAGTGAATAGAGTTTGGAGAATTATGCAGGTAGCTATGATTACTTTGTATTGATCTAAATAGATTTCAAGAGTCTATTGGCTACATATAGGTCTTTGTTGACCTACTGACTCTGATTTACATATGTTTCAAGATCTTAAAATGACTGATTTACATGAAGACTCCTGAATCCACAATAAAAAGCTGAAAATCTATAGTGATTTGGGTAGTATTAGCTATTTAAACATGGGAACCTAGTGCTATTTGCAATTTGCTAAGTTATTTAAGACACACACACCAGAGAGGTGTGTAGACAAAGATCTTATTGGAAACATGCATCTTTCTGCAATAGCAGCTGAAGGCCAAGAAGGATACCATAGAGATGTTAAAACAGCACTAGGTCATTGAAACAATCTGATCATTTACAAAGAAAATTTGAAGTGAGATGCAGTTTCTCAAATATCATCATCTTTTCTTTTGTGTATATCTGAAAGTAAGCCAACTGACCTCCAGCTGCCAGGCCAGAAAGATTCTTGCATAGATATGCTAGGGCATTCAGACAGCACAGTCACCTGCATTTAACCATCTGAAGTCCTCTGCTAGTAATGTAGCACAAAACATAATCACATTTTAGAATTCATGTCAATATAAAACTGAAAAAGCATAAAAGGAAAAGATGTAAGTATTGAATAGAATATGAAAGCCTAAAAAGTGCATTACAAGCTAGAAAATTCCATCTTAGCTTTTGAATGGAAAAACCTCTGAGACAGTTAAGTAAATTAACCTTTAAATAGATTCAGCAAGTAAGTGTACTACTGACAAATTATTTAAAATCCTTATCGCACACAGATCAAATAGTGTTGTTTGGCAATTTTTTCCATGGAAGAGGCTAGCAAATAGAAACAAACGATATGTGACCATAAAAGATGCCTGACAATATTGGAACACATGAAGGAAGAATATACAGCAAGGGAGGAATGAAAAATCCTAAGGAGATAGTTCAAGTGTGCTTTTGTGTGCAGTTTTTGACTATTTATTTAAAAAAACAAAACAAAACAAATACATCTTGGAAAGATATAATGAAGAGATATTGCAATGATCAAAGATCAAGACGAGTCTTATAGAATAAACTAGTGAGTAGCTTTATTTTCTTCTCTCCTAGATATAGCAGAGGTATAAATGCAATAGAGAAAATTGAGCGCTACAGTCCAAAGAACAGCACAAACTCATTAGCAAATGGCTGCAGATTGTCAGAGAAGAAATTTAATCTGGAAATTAGATGTGTTTTGCCAATGAGAACTATATTCTTTGGCCCAATAATGGGATAGACTACTGCCTGGAGAACTCAACTGATGGCTAAGGTGTTCACATTAACCCCAAACTACTCTTTATAACATGATTCTGTGCAAAATCTCAGCTGATTAATGAGGAAACACACAGACAAATTTTGAAGAAAGTTTTATCTGTAATTAGTTGGGCATTGTCTACAAAAAGATATGGCATCCAAGGCAAAATTAAAGTGTTATTTAGGAACTGTTCTCAACTTTTCAGTTTCCTAAAGATGTGGTCATATTTTGCTTTATCTCAGTGACAAGAGAAATTTTTGACTGGTTCAGAAGGATCTGAAAACTAACAATTTCTGTTAAATAAAAAAACCAGAAACTCTTTTCTTCGGTAGAGTATTACACACTTTGTTGTGTATTATGGGAATCTGTGTGTTCAAACAGCTCTTCTTCCACTAGGGTTTCCAATTTTTGTGCAGGGAATGAACCAAAAAGGGACAAGGGAAAGACTTGACCCTGACTACTACCAGCTGTCTGTGAGGGAAAGAACACTGCTTCTGTAAGAAATGGTACATATGGGTGTCTTCCAGCTTTTCAAATGAGGATTGAGAATAAAACAGATTAACAGAACAAAGAACAAGAGCTGCAGGGCATACTGAGGTCCTTATTCTCCTTCTCATTTTAAAAAAGCTTGTAGATTTCACTTGATTCCATTTCAAATCCCAGATCATTATCAGGCATTGCTATGTAATTCTCTACATGGGACTATGGTTTTCTAAAGTATTCAGGGAAGGAAGAGAAAAATACCCAGTTAAACAATCAATTTCTCCTCCTTAAACCAACATGAAGAAGTTTTCAACAAATTAATTTGATTCATGTTGTTTGTATTAGCACAAATTTCAAAGGATCTGTAGTTTCAGTTAAAATAAAAGGATGGGTCTTTCTGCAAAAATAAGGTGAAATAGTTCAAATTTCTTTCTGCCATTTTATGCTGAAGCCAGATTTACAGATTTACAGTTTAGTTCTTATAGATAGAATATCAACACGTCAAGGGGTCAAAAGACATTTGTCTGTTTTTATTGTTGATTTTTATAATATAAATAGAGTACTAAAGCTCTTAATACTATATATGTGCTCGTTAAACTGTTACTTTCAGAATATTGTAAAATCCATAGAACTTGTTGCAGGATTTGAAAATCACTGTCCATGTATTAATTTTTACATATTCACTCTCTAAAGCAACACATGGGTCAGAGTTTTTGGCCATATCTATAATATGTTGACATTTAAGGATGAAAAATTTTCTCTTTTCCCTTCTATCAAAAAAAGCAAGGGAGATTAAGTCAGAAAGAACATATTGGAAGAAAAAAGAGTGGTATAAAATAACAACGAGTAACTGCTGTTGTAGTCAGTGAATCAGTTCCCATTGAATTCAAGGGCACTTGAGGACACAGTTTGATCATTTCAGAATGTGTGCACATTTATATGTTGTTATCATGTACAAACCTAAAAGTGCTTCTTTAGAGAGTTCTAGTATCATCTTTTTTAGCAACATTTGCTGACTTTAAACGATTCCACTTATAACCCCAAAGAAAAATACATCTATAACTAGTGCTGCAGAAAAGAGATCCCAATATACATTTCAGCATGTGTTTTTAAATCCTCTGACTGAAACTCACAATCCTTTTACCAGCTTAGAACACTGATAGTAATTCTATTACCACTGCAATAGCCATCCCTCTCTAATTCTCTAGACACAATTACTGTGCACCATGCAAGATGAATACAAATTAACAGAAGAAAAAACACCGTAGAGAAGAGAAAATCAGTGTGGGCTGAAATGTTCCTGCAGGGGATGCTCTTGCACTCTCCAGTTTAGCTGAATGAGCTTCCAGAAACAGTTAAAGAAGAACAGAAGGGGCGGGGGTGGGGGGGGAGGAAATAAAAAAGAAAGAATGAAAAAATAAACCCAAAACATCAGGCAATGTTCTGTATATGATTTTTCTTCTGCCCTTGGTAATTCATACAGATACAATTAAAATTTTAATTAACACTCTTATCTAGGATAGGGTTTTTTCATTGTATGTAGCTATTCACGACTTTAAAGAAAGAATTCACTACTTATATTTAGGCAAAAAAAATCCATTCTGTTTCACTTTTCGGTCAGTAAATGTTTCTATTTAAATTTATGCTGAATTATAGGGGAAGAAATTTAAGTATAAAGTGCTTTTTTTTCTTTAATAAAATTCCCAATTTCTGCTACCTTCGCAAAAATTACGTAGACCATAAACAACCTTTAGCAAAGGGGATAGAAGAAAATAAGGTGAAAACAAAAATAACAGCCTGGTTTAGCTCCGATATTTTTAACATAAAACTAGAGAAGCTGAAGACTACAGCTGCAGTTTACCACCACCTCTGCTGGAAGCATATGGCATGATGACAGCCGATTTTAATTTCCACAGAAGAGAATTTAAAGGTGAACAATGCTACCTAATATTTCAGTTTGCAAAATACCCTCCAATGTAGGAGTTGGGTAAAATGATTGTTGATTTTTATTCTTTTATTTTGCCTTACTTCTTGTATAGTCTTCTTAATGGAAGTCTACCTTCCAATTTCTTAGCTTTTGAAACATACATAAATCCTTACATCCCACCATTTTTATAACTCTAAGAGCATCTGCCCAGCTCAGTGCAATGCAGATCTGTATTTTCATAGAGAAGAACTTTCTCTACTGCTATGGAGAATTAATTGACTTATGGTTTTACCATAAGTAATACCTATACCATTAAAACTCTTTACATACTAAAAATAACAGACTCAGGACAGGAATTGGACTGCTCAACTTAGGTACTGAACTGGACTTTTATTTTCATCTCTATTGAGGCAAGTGCCCAGGCTAGGAGAGAAAAATCTTTTTAGAGTCTCTGAAAGACAGTTACCCTCTTCCATCTCAATCAATAATTTAGGCATTTTCCTCATGTGGGTTGTTTTCTTAAGTCCTTTATTTTACATCTAGGTTTTATGCCAATATTAAATAGACTCTATCTTGTCCTAATTACCCTAACTAACAAGGACGCACTACATTTTCACTCATTGTAAAAGCACAAGATCTATCTAGAGGTCTGCCACAGTGATGCTATAAACCTACATCCCTTCACCACCCTCTCATCTTACATTCAGTTTGATTTTTTATTTATTAATTATTTGTCTTACTTTTGCAAAGTAGATCAATAGTGATCCTCTGACAGGACACATTAAAGTTATGTGCTTCTCAAAACTTCATGGGAAGGAAGGACGGAGGGACAGAAGGCAAGAAGGCAGGAAGGAAGGCAGGAAGGAAGGCAGGCAGGAAGGCAGGAAGGCAGGCAGGAAGGCAGGAAGGCAGGAAGGCAGGNCTGCTCTGTTGTTGATCACAAAAGCTTCCCACATGCCATAGGGTCCACTCTTACTTTAGCTTAACATTGTTAAACTATGTTGAGTTAACCAAGACTATATTAACAATGCCTGGGAAAGTTAAGACCACTTGCTTTAGACTTCTCTCAAGAGCTTTTCATTGATCTAATTCTTATCCAAGCTAAACAAGATCTAAAGTCCTATTTTGTGAGTCTGAACTACTCCTCAAAAGAGTGAAATTTGTCTGTTCTCAGAATAAACTGAAATATTTGTCTTCAATTGATGCCTTAGGATTTTAGCTTTTATATTTTTCATCTATTTGTTACTCTGTAATTCTTCAGTGTATAACTCTAAACCCCATATCTAGTGTTAGCTACTGCTTTCAGACAAAACAATCCATTTGCAGGCCTGAAAACTCAAGGACGCCTTACTGCCTCAGGCCCCGAAAAATGTAAACAACTTGGGGTGAATTACTTCATTACCTGAAGCGGTAATTGGAAGAACTAACCCCGATATGCAAATGGACCAAACTTATAAGTGTATGAAAACCCGTGACCCGTCGTCCATCTTGGGGAGTTGATCTTAGGGGATCCATCTTACGGTGTAAGTTCTCTGAGTGAGCTCTGACTGCCCTGGATGCACCTGAAGGCCTTCAAATAAATATAACCACTTTTTACTCTTTAATTTTGTCAAGTCTCTCTTTTTAGGTAGTCCCGGATAAGGCATCACAATAATGTCTCAGGGATATATTGTATATGGAAGTGCACAGTGTCATTATTTTCCATTATATGTTTTAGAGGCAACTCATACTAAAACTAGTAGGGAAAAAAAAAGCCAAGGTTCAAATTTTTTGGAATCTAACTTGGTGTTGTTTTGTATCAAATTACTTTTTTGCTGTGCTCTGCCCTTTATATTTCAAATAATTTCCTAAGACTCCCATTAATTCTATTGTTTAATGCAATAGTTTAAAAAATGTATGTTTGAAAGATTATTATCATCAGTTGAACATTTCCAAGGAAAACAATCTCTTTTCATTCATAATACTGTCTTTTTCTGTCAGAAATGTAGCAAAAAATTCTGAATGAAACACTAAAGAAAAGCTAGAAGGAAAGATAAGATAGACTGAGGAGGCAGAATCAGAAGAGACTATTATATATAGCAGAGGTTAAATTTTTAGAAACAGTTCAGGAGAGTTTCCTTTTTTGAAGGCAGTCAGACAAATTTCTACTTTCTTGTAATTTAGTCCTATCACTGATTTTGAAAAAATAAATTATTCACAGTGATCTTTAGTTCTCCTTATTTTGTGCCTCAGACTGTCTCAATAGATACAACCATTTTTGTGAGGGGAAAATTATTTTCTTGATGCTGCAATAAAATTAAATGGTAAATATGCCACCTAATATACCACCACAGTAAATTTTAATGAAGTATTTCTATCTGGCAATGGTGCAGAAATCTGTTTTATAAAATCTAGAAAACAGTATTTTGGGCAAAATATAATGTGTCTATTTTTAAAAGCACAAAACTGAGCTTCAAAATATTGATAGAAATTTATTAATATTCACCACTATAAGATTACAGCTGTGATCTCTGGTCATAGTTTTATTTCCTTTCCCAAAGTATTTCTTGTTTCATCTGTACAATTACAAAAAATGGGAAATACACAATGCAATATTACAAAGGAGCTGCAGTTTATCATTTTACATTTTAAAGGCAAAATGAACCAACTTCCTTCTCTCAAACCCTGAGATTTGGGTCCTCTTTCTATTCTTTCCTACTATTTTGAAATACCTTTAGCATAATTTAAAGTAACACAACAACACATGTTTCTGGATCTGTAGTTAAAACATGGCCTTTCCAAAAGTAACCACTTTTTACAGGTAATGAACAAACCATTTTCCTAATGGCCATAACCTGTAGTCATATTCATGTTAGGTGGATTCTACTTCTATACATGACAGAGAGGCCAAAAAGATGTGTAATAATTTCATTTTGCTTTCTTTGCCTCTACATGATTTTATTGGAATTGTGACAAGGAGAGAAAACTGTTAAACTTTATTATTATTACTATATATATTGTGTAGTGGGCATAAATAGTTGTTGAATAATTATCCTTAGAGTATGAATGAAGACAGTTTCTTTTCAACAGCACAATAAATGAATGAGCAACGACAACACTTCAGATCATAGAGATTTCAGTGCATTAGGGAATTATTTTTATGCAGGCTATCACAAAGTAAATATCCATAACAAAAACAAAAGTAAAAGAGAGTTGCTCCCCATTTATTTCATATATTTTTAAACCATTGTTCTTTCTTTCTCTTTTTTTTTTGTTTGTTTGCTTTTGCCAAGTGCCAAGCCTTATATCCCCTTATTCTTTTTATGAAATGTTCTCATTAAAAAAAAAAAATGGAAAAGAGGGAGCAAAACAAAACAGTATAGCAAAGTTTGCTGGTCTTTGAGCCAGATCCAGTAAAGAACGATGGTTCCTAAATGTTTTCTGAAATGGAATCAAGGTTCATGACTTGGAGTTGTCAGAGGATGAGTTAGAACCTTTGGAGTAATAAATTAAACCCACTCAAATGGTGCAACGGCAGTACTTCCAGTTATTTAACCATAAAATCTCAAACTCTACTTCCTTTTGTAGCTTAGTTGCTCTTACCAGGTCCAGATGTTCTGTCCAGTGGAAAGTTGGAGAATAAAATATCTACAGGAGCTGCTATCTGGAAGGATTATGGGGCTTTTGTGAGTGTTGTTCATTTTCATTTGGGGAGTGGTGGAATTTTTCAGTTTGTTTGGGTTTTTTTTGTTTGTTTGTTTGTTTTTTGATTCTTTTTTTCCCTATGTTTCTTCTTTTTTTTTTTTCCCCCCTAAGTGGTCCAGGGCTGAATCTTCTTTTTATAGTTTGGACTCTGGCCACTAGGGAACTCCTCCAGCAGGCAGCAACAATATGTTAGAATTCCTCAATACTAGGTGAAGAATGTACTTTGCTTTCCCCTTTCTCCAAAAGGTTTGTGCCAGTAGACTGCCATTCAAAAGGCAATACTATCATCTCCATCCTCAGTAGGCTTAGGTTTCAAGGAAAGAAAAACAAAATACAACAACCCAAAAGATCTCGATAAGGTCATTCCAAGACCTGTTCCACTTTAAGAAAGAGGTACCTTGTGATAGCTCTGAAGAGATAAGTGCGGAGAATGAATATACAGAATAGATTCTCAGGCAGATCCTCTTTGGAATTTTTTCTTGGCTCTTTTTCTGACCTAGTGCTCAACATTGTGACAGTTGTGAATCTCTGTGATGGTGACTGAAGCATCTAAGGCCCCAGACATACACTGAAGAACAGCAGACTCACCTACACCTCCAAACCTTTCTTATCACATCACTCCCCAACCTTCTGGCTTCTTGCACTCAGCTCTGCTCTTCTGGCTTATGCTCTTCCTTTCATTTTTATGCAGTCCCAACCTGGCTCATAGAAAAATGTCAGAGGGGAAAATGAAGAAATTCCTATTCCTATTACCAAATCAGTTTTCCAGATAGTTTTCTCTGAAACTACACCTAAGCAGGCACAAGGCCAAACAGAAAAGTCTAGACAACTTGATTCTGTCGAGACTCACAGCACTGGTAAAAAGCCTTACAACAATCTAAAAATCTTAACTATTTTTGAGTACTGTGCCTGAGGTTGTCCACAAAACTTTTATGTATAATAGAAGTTTTTCCCCTTTCTTATGAATTAAATACCAAGTTCCATGATTGATTGGTCCTATTTCCCACCTTTCTAAATCTGCTTTTCCAAATTTTCACCTTGTAGGAAAAGTTTTTCTATTACCTTTTTTTTTTTTTGGTCAGAACAGTAGGTGACAGATTTTTATATTAAGCTGATTTATTTAATAGGGTGAGGAGAAAGGAAATAATATTATTTTCGCATTATACAATTCTTTCCCTCCCTTTTCCTTTAAATAACCCTCTGGGTAAAATGGTCCAGGGCTGCAAAATGAAATTTGGCCTAAGAATAATTCTTACTGACATGTAGCCTTTTATTTGTTACCTACAAAATTAGTTTATCACACTTTGGAAATAGTGTCTTGGTTACTTAAACCAGAAAGATTCATATTTCTTCACAATATCTGTTAGGTTTTGTGGTTTCTTTTTTATTATTATTTTTACTGTAAGCATCACAGAATGAAATATCATCTTCATTATACCCTTTTTACAGAGAATAATGTTTCTGTGAGCATATTATATCATAAAGTTAATAAAAGTAGGCCCTTTAGGTATGAAAATTTCTTCAAATAGTAATTTATTTTTGAAAAATTAGTTTTTCTAGGGCTTGATTTTTTTTCTTCTAAATGCTGCTGAATAGCAACTTTTTATGTCTGCAGCTTTTTAGACAAAAGTACAGGAATAATTTGCATTAATTGGGTTCTGATGGTAAACTCTCTGTTTCCAGTCTACATATATTCTCACCAGCAAAGGTGGGACATTTGAGTCACTGTTAGATATCTATATTGTGTGTGTTTACCACAGAGCTAGTTTGTAGCTTTGTCTTTTAGCCAAGAAAGTAAAATGACACTTTAAAATTAGTTAATTTTAGCTTATGCAGGTGTCTAAATCTAATCCTCTGAATTCTGTGGGGTAACTTATTTCTCTCTAGTAAGTTAAAAGGGAGTCTAATCAAGATCCAAAGTAGATGTTCATGAGACACCTGATAAGTCAAATTATATTAACAAATATCTATAACATTTTGTATTCAACAAGGACCTGTACTCTATTCCCCAAGATCACGTAATTTAAAGTCAGATAATTTGGAGTGAGATCCCTTGAAGCAATTTAAAAACCAGCTTCAGAGATTTTCAGAAATTCAAGCTGTACCATTAGAGCTATTCTAGGGTAAACTACACAGTTGTGAAATGGGACCAAAATTTGGAGATTGTTCAAACTAGCTGTAGTGAGTCTGAGTTTATTAATTGACATCTAAGTTGACAATAAGTTATCTTCAGGAAAATGATCACATTTTTAGACAAGTCTTGACGAGCTCTCCTATAGGTTATAGAAAACTACAGCTCTGCAACCATCTATTGAAAAATCTTTTGGTAACCAGCTGGAGGAATGTTTGCACAACTCACGAAATAGATTTTATATTCTGGTGAATTTAAAACCAGCTTAGGCACCAGTGCCAGTGTGGTCCACAGTGGGGCAACACAGCATTGTTCTTAGTCATGTTCTCCTAATCTTTTAGGCAATATTTCATGGTGTGTAATTGACAAGCAGTCAGGGACAGCTGTGTGAGCTCATCTGGGCTAGAGCACTGCTCAGGTAAAGTGAGGTAACATAGAGGAGAATGACTGGTTGGTGGAGTAGGAAGTAATAGGGGACAATATGCATGGGAAACATTGCATGGAGGAGGGTATGGGCAAATGCAAGAGAGTCTCTCCTGACAGCCTGTTCTCTCATTTTTTATTCCCTTTTTTAACATAAACTCTACACAATTTAAGTTATATTTCTAATACCAGCACAGAATTCAAGTTTTGTACATGATTGCCATCATGGGGTAGCAGGGGAGCAGGGGTGTCCTTGCATGCATATCTACCACATTTAGTAATCATTTCCTTGGGTGGTCTAAAAACTTCTTTGAGACAATAAAGTGACTTATGTGGTTAAGCGAAGAACTAACTGTCTCCACAGAACAGTGTTTGACTTAGTGTTGTAAGAGTTCTCAAGGTGGGACTTTTAGTCAGCCCTGAAGATTCCCTCCAGGCAGTCTCTACTCTGAATAGACTTATTAATAGATACTCTTTGAAAGCTTGAGGAAGAATCTAGCAGTCCTAGGGACTTCTGAAAATTGTTATTGCTGCAGAATTGAGTAAACTGTGCATAGATTAGATATATGGAAATACTCAGTAATGGACACCTAGGACAGTCTGTGGCATTATTTAAGATAGGTTAATTAGGGTATGGGATGCGGTTTGCAAGTAGTTTAAACTAATCAACATAAACAGATCATGCAGAAACTGGAGTAGTCACAGTTGGTATGGACCAACTGGTTAAATGAACTCACCAGAGCAGCAGTTCCGGAAGTCTCATCACTTAGTCAGAGACTCCTTGGTGTCAACACTTAATGGAGACTGCTGCCATCACCATGCAGACAGTGAATAACAATCCTGTTTCAGAGATTTGAATCACCACAAATGCTACCTTTTGGAAAAGATGCAATGCATCAGTGTTAGAACAAACACCTGATCCATTCACGTGTTGCTGTGCAACACCACATCATCCTCGTACAGCAACTACACCAGTTCAAAAGCTTTGCCCCCCCCTGCTGTGAGTGATCAGCAGGCATAGCTTCACAGAGGGTAAATGATTCTAGAGTGTCCATGGCAGAATTTGCCTCACAATTTTTCCTGCTCTTTTCCTGCCATGCAACCTCCTCCCCTAACTTTGCTTATAGCATTGCGCCCTTTACGAATGTCAACAACTTCCTCCCAGCAAACCCAGCATGTACTGTATGCTTTGATTGTAATGATGCCAAATTAATGTATCAAAGTTTCTCATAAAAGATTTTACATCTTTCAGTCATCTCTCCTGAATTCACTTTTAAACCAATCGTGTACCCTGATTACACTCCACAGTTTGACCCTAGATTATGAAGACAAAGCCAAAATGTACTTTAGTCCATATAATACACATTGGATGTTTTCCTAAAATTCCCATTACAAAATATAAATGGAGATGTGCTGTTTAGTCAGCTTTTACTGTTTGAGAACCACTGAATCTGAATGAAAATTCACTGGCAGGAACAACTGCATTTGGTGTTGTTTGTCTATGGCAACCCTTCACATTGTTATTATGGAACAGGCACCTAATCTGCTTAGCCTGATCCAGACTGTAAATTTGCTGCTTGATTGAATTCTGGGTTTAGTGTTGCTGATACTCTGGCATCATGAACATCATAAAGTAGCTGCCAAGAACTGATTGGCTCCATGGAGATATGAGAACAGTGAATGTCAGGACAAGCAAAGATATGTAAATTAGTGACATGATACCCCAAGAAACAGAGAGGGGAAATAAGCTTTCACGAAAGAATGATTCAGATCAAGAGCACTTAAGGTTTGGAAGTGTCTGCTGTGCTGACCCTTTCTTCTAATGTTTTATTTAAATTCAGGCAATCTATGGTATGTGTGTGGTTACAGAAAAGGATTTTTGAGCCCAGAGAGACAAATAACTGTTTCACATAATCATATTTTCAATTCCAGCTAGTCTCTGAGGTGAATCAAAGATAAATTAGAAAAGCTGATGCTTCCCCTCTCCCCACTCCAATATGTGTGAAGATCCTATGTTAAAAAATATTAGCATACAAAATACTTCAACCCTGCTGACACAAAATAAATTCAAAAGTGGGGAATACTTCCAGTGTTTATTTTCTATTTGTCTCATTTTTCTGTTGAATTTCTCCTAAACTTAGTTTTATTAAATGAACTAACACTTTTAGATGAATTATTAAACAATTTAAATTTAGGCTGGTCCTAGCCATGAAAGAAACAGCAAGTGACACTTTTCCAAATTTTGTCATTAGTCTAACTAGTCAACAAGTTATGTTTTAATCACCAGCTTTCTAACATACATATATTACTACAAAATGTACCTATATTCCACTATAATGAAGACAATGAAACAAAAGAAATTATGTATTTGAGCTCCTGAAAGCAGCAACAAAAAACAATACTTTATTGGTTTTTAATCTCAAGGATTGAGCTATCCTTGTGATTTCTGAACATGAAGCTGAGAAGCTCTGCTAAATTTTGCAGCACTGCAGTCATTTCAGAGAAAACAGAACAAATGAGGCAACCTTTCTATTCCTGGAGAGACCTAAGGGTAGAGAAGAGATAGAGATAGATGAAGAGAAGAGAGAAGAGAAGAGAAGAGAAGAGAAGAGAAGAGAAGAGAAGAGAAGAGAAGAGAAGAGAAGAGAAGAGAAGATACAGATCCTGTCTTGAAACTCAGTTTTCAAAGTTGCCTTGTTCATTGTTTCCAGAATTCCTAACTGGAAGGCTAGAGTTTATCTTCTGTGTATATGTGCACAGAATCATAGAAACTTCGAATCATAGAATGGTTTCATTTGGAAGAGACCATCAATTATCAGCTAGTCCAAACCCCCGCCGCGGGCAAGGACACCTTTTACTAGATCAGGTTGCTCAAAGATCCAAACTGACCTTGAGCACCTCCAAAGATGTGTCATCCACAGCTTCTCTGGGAAACCTGTTCCAGTGGCCCTCACAGCAAAGAATCCCTCTCTAATATCTAATCCACACCTGCTCTCAGTTTAAAGCCAACACCCCTTGTCCTATCACTACACACCCTTGTAAAAAGTCTCTCTCCAGCTTCCTTGTAGGTCCCTTTAGATACTGGAAGGTGCTATAAAGTCCTCTCAGAGCCTTCTCTCCTTCAGGATGAAAAAACCCGACTCTCAGCCTGACTTCACAGAAGAGGTGCTCCAGCCCTCTGATCATATCCTCCCTCTAGCCCTTCTGGCCTTCCTCTGGACTCACTCCAGCAGGTCCCCATCCTCCTTACTTTGGGAGCCCCAGAGTCGAATACAATACTCCAGCTGGAGTCTCACAGGAGTGGAGTCAGATCCGTGGCTTGCTGCCCATGCCTCTTTTGATGCAGGATAAAATTGGCTTTCTGGGCTGCAAGCCCATAGTTCAATGAAGGACCAAACATTTGGTCCTTCTCTTTTAGAAAGTCAAATAAATAAATACATAAATAAATAAATAAATAAATAAAATACATAACCCCAGAATTTTCAATACTCACAATTATATCTCCTTACATTATATCTCACACAAAGCTTTGGTAGACTAAGGAGGGAAATGTTTCTTTAGCAGACTGCAAATGAGTCAGCAAACCATTATTTA
Source organism: Ptilonorhynchus violaceus (assembly GCA_013397565.1). Classification (NCBI taxonomy): domain Eukaryota; kingdom Metazoa; phylum Chordata; class Aves; order Passeriformes; family Ptilonorhynchidae; genus Ptilonorhynchus; species Ptilonorhynchus violaceus. Next base: position 531,540 of record VZRJ01001796.1, read on the forward strand.
ACCAGTTTAATTTATTTGACTAGACCTATTTCACCTAGTTGTTTTGTCTTTCTTGAATAAAGGTTTTTTGTGACAGCAAGTTTCTATAGCAAATTGACTATGCTAAATTATAGGGTGTGGATTTTTAACCAGAGGATTGATATTTGGTGGACATGTCCATTAGTCCATTAACAAAGCATTTAAAAGACTGTATTATTTTTGGCACAGTTATCTTGAAGTGTTTTGATAAATTAATCTCATTTCTGCACCTGTCTGAGTCATGTCAAGGGTTTAATTTTTTGAGCTTACGTCTCAGTAATTTTGTGTCCCATTGAAGAAATGGTATCTTGGGTGAGGACTCTTTAGAAAACATGTAAACCACAATATATTACAAAAATGCACAAGTACATCATTGAAAATGGTATTTTTCATTTTACTTTGCCAGGAACTAGAATATTTATGTCTCAGATCTACTGTTTGTGGATTTAGCAAGGCTGAGACTGGATGTTAATATCAATGACAAGCATGTTAAGGTTTTAATTTCCTACTGTTTTATTTTTGTCTTCCTTCTTTTTCTGAGAATTATGGGAGGGTTTTTAAGACAAGGAAAGCATAACAGCATCCTTTTTTCTATTCATGAATCAATTTAATTGATGCTCCAGAACTGGTCTGCTCTTATGCATGCAGAGGGAGTCAATTACTTAAATTATATTAGCTACCAGAGAAAGAATCTATTTTTGTTTTGAATTTTGCATAGATGAAATAATTATTCTTGTACATACATATAAATCAAGTTTTTAAGCTAAGTCTGTAGCTGTTCTTACCAGGACTTTTTTTTCTTTAATTTTGCTTAATTGAACTAACTTTCGACCGTGATGTCTAAAGCGCTTGTAATATAACAATATAGTCATTTTCCCAGAATCTATTTTCATAGGCAAATTAAAACCAGAAGACAACTTCCTTTTCCCTGCAGGAACTTTCTCTTAGTCTTTTTACTGAAATTTCTTTCCTCTTAGCCTGTACATGAAAACCCTACAGCCTGGGGAATGAATGCTGCATAGAACTTTATTCACATTTGCCTGTAATCAAATTGCTTTTATCATACTTTATTTAATAGCACTGCACTTTGTGTTCATATGTGTCCTTCCAAAGATCTTTGGAAGCCTTTTTTTATGCAGCTTGAATCTATTTTTATGAGCAGGGGCTAGGATCATTTTCTTTTCCCAAGGCCAGGTGTCAGAGACGGTTTGTATCCATTTTATACAGTAACCGATGTTATATCATGTCTATGCTCCTTGTGATACCCTGTGGTTGTATCTCATCATAGTGGTTGCAGGTATTGAGTGTGCAGAGGCAGCACGTGAACAGCCTATGGGATCAGGAGGGCATGGCACTGTCCAGAATATGGTACTGAAGAGGACATGGGCTAAAGGATGCCTTCACTGTGAAGGCTGTGGTGGGTTGATGCTGGCTGAATGCCAGGCACCCACCAGAGCTGCCCTCTCACTCCGCTCTGCAGCTGGACAGAGGAGAAAAAATTTAACAAAGGGTTCATGGGTTGAGATAAGGACTGGGAGAGATTGCTCATCAAATAGCATCATGGGCAAAACAGGCTAGAATTAGAGACATGAAATGAATTTATTACTAACAAAATCAGAGCAGGATAATGAGAAGTAAAATAAGCCCTTAAAAACACCTTACCCCTACCTCTCTCTCCTTCCAGCTCTACCTCCTACCCCAGTGGTGCAAGGAGACAGCAAATGGGGGTTATGGTCAGCTCATCACCTGTGACTTCTCCCGCTGCTCAGGGAGAGGAGTCCTTCCCCTGCTGCACTGTGGGGAGACAGTTCTCCTGCTGCACCCCACAGGAGACAGTTCTCCATGAATTTCTCCAACGTGAGTCCATCCCATGACCAGCAGCTCTCTGTGAACTGCTGCAATGTGAGTCCACCCCATGGGAAACAGTCTGCCTCAAACTGCTGCAGCGTGGGTCACCCTTCCACGAGGTGCAGTCCTCCAAGGACAGGTTGCTCCAGCATGGGAGCACAGTCCCCTCCCTCCACACGTCTCCCATGGGGTCACAGCCTCCTCCAGGCATCCACCTGCTCTGGCATGGGGCTCCTCCATGGGCTGCAGGTGGATTTCTCCATCCCTGTGGACCTCCATGGGCTGCAGAGGGACA
>VZRJ01001796.1:533786-627040 GCA_013397565.1 Ptilonorhynchus violaceus
AGGAATCTTGGCTGTGGTACCTGAAGCAGCTCCTGCCCCTCCTTCTTCACTGACCTTGGTGTCTGCATAGTTGTTCTCACTCTGCTCTTCTCTGGCTGAAATTACAATTGCGCAACAACTTTTGTTTTGATTTCATCTTAAATACGTTATCACAGAGGTGTTATCATTATTTCAAATTGGCCCAGCCTTGGCCAGTGGCATGGCCATCTTTGGAGCCACAAGGAATTGGTTCTGCTGGACATGGAAGAAGAAGCTTCTAGCAGCTTCTCACAGAAGCCACCCCTGTAGCCCCCCCCACCCCACCACCAAAACCAGGCCATACGAAACCAATATATTGTCCATGATAACTTATGATAGCCTGAACTGAAAAAAAAAAAAAAATCAATAACCATGAGTACCTTAAAATCATAGAGATGGTGACTGGTCTAGTGACTCAGCTTGCTTGTTGGACCTGTTTTTGCTTCAATGTACAAAAATACATTGAAATCAGTTGAAAGAAGTATAACTAACACAATTTATCTTTTCTATTTTTTTTAAGTAAAAATCTTTAAAAAATAGATGCTAGATAATTTCAAAATAGATATGTGAAGGGTTTCTCTATTATTTTATTATAATATATAATCATAACACTTTTTTATCATCCTATCAATATTACATCATATAGCATGTAGAGGTGTATGGACAAAATGTTAGTGTAATTTTTAATGGGCTTTTAGCTTATCCTTATGGAATCTAGTTACCTGCCTAATGAGGTTGGTCACTTCACTCAGATGAAATGGATAGGATAGGTAGGCTATTTGCCCTTCTTTTTTCTTCCTCTTTTTTTTTTTTTTTTGCAACTAAAAAAGTTTTAACTGATATTTTGCATATATTAATCAGATTTTTATTTGTAGGTTTTTTATGCACTTATATTGCCCACTTAACATATATTTTTTAATGGATATGCAATTCTCTCCTACACTTACTCTTTTGCATATCCTATAAATTGCATCCTGTTTTTCCAACTCTTTTCCCAGTTCATTAGGAGTCCTCTAAATTCTTATTCTTCCAACACCCTGGCAATCTTTTCCAGTTTTTTACATCTGAAAATTTAATAAGCTATTACCTGCATTATCGGGTCAAGCTTGACAATATTCTCTGGCTGCAGACACAGGTTCTCAGTTCAGTCATCCTTTGGGCCAGTGAAACAGCAGTGCTATTATCTTTTTGGAAACATTTCTACATGTTACAACAGCTTTCCACCAGATGATGTTTTCTGAACTTCATTAAGACAATGTCATGTGAGACAGCATCAAAAAATGCACAAGAGTCAAGACATGACATCTTTTTTGTCTCTCGCCACAAGGCTGTTCCTGTGTCATGGGAGGATATTAGATTGGTTTGACACAGTTTATTGTTGACAAATTCATGATGGCTGGAGGTGTTATATACCCTTGTGTAGGGCATTACCATAAAATAAGAAGCAATGGTAAGTGCAAAGGGAAAAAATGTTATCTGAGTTATGTATGGGGTATTTTTTTCCTTCTTCCAAATTTAGGAGGGATATTGATTTTCAATCTTCTCAGTCTCCTTGAACCCTGTGATTTTCTTTGTCCATTTGGCATACATATTTCCAGTTTCAAAACAGTTTCTTGGAATAGCATCTTCATTGCAAGATAAGTGGAAATACACAACCTTAAAATGAACACCAACTATTTCTCATTGGTCAGTTGCATCTGATGCTACAGGGAGACCAGTGCTTAAATAACTGGAAAATTGACACTGTAGGGAAGAGAATCCACTACCATGGAAAATGAAACTTCAGATTTTGGTGGGTTTGCTGAATTGTGTGCTGAAGGCTAAGCAGAGATACAATTCAAAGTATTCTTTACAAGAACATTTTCATCTGGAAAGCTTTGATATCCGCGAATATCTCACAGTTATCTCCAACAGAAGAACCACATTTAAGTTAAGCTGCTTAAGCTGATATAGGGCATCTTCATCTCTCACTCCTTCAGTTTACATGGTGCAAACCCTTTTCAGGAGCATGATATACAATGCAAACAAAAAGTATAAGAAAACAGGAAAGGGGAAGTTAGTCTTAGACTATTTAAAATGCTTCCAACAATATAATTAATTTTTTATTATAAGGATATAAAAAATATGGAAATTAATATGAACAACAAATAATATATGAATACATAAGACTGTATGATGAAGGTAAACTATGTGTATTGGAACACAAAATGTGATTTTAAAGTGTTTTAAGGTGTATATTGAGTATGAAATTATTATTAAAAATATGCACTCCTTAAAATAAAAGATCTATCTCATTAAGACATATCTATTCTACAGGAATTATAATTGTTATATTGTGTTGAAATTTGGGAAACCATGACTGGAATGTGAAAGTAGAGTATACTTTCAAGTTTTTGAGCTCAGGCTGCTCTTCAGACAGTAATGCTACACTTATCACAAACAATCCAGATTAAAGCTGTCATTTTGTGACCTTTAAAATTTATAGAAGCAATCAATACAGAAGATAAATCAAACTGCTTTTCATGCAAAGGATGTATTACGACTAAGACACAGGTCTTTCCTGAAAAGTGCTTGGCTTGCAGTAATACCTGAATTGTGTCAGTGTCCTTTCCCTGCTTACTTAGGAAATTGTTTTGTTTGTCCTCAGACCTGCTCTACTTAAACATAATTGGGAACCATTTCGGCTGTTGGTGCGATTTGCTAGGGCGTGTTTGCTTGGCTGCACAGCCTTTGTTATACTGCTAGTCATGAAACAGTCATGAAAGTTTGTGAACTACCTTTTAAAGATTAGGGATTTTCAAAGGTGATTTTATTTTCTTTTTAGTGAGGTGTATTTATTATATACAATGCTATTGCTATGACTTTGTAAAGTCAAAACATACACAAAAAATATTAAGTAGAAAAAGAGCATTAAAATAACATTACTTGTTCCTTCCATTTTTATATTTGTTATAGAAAGTTTATATTTCACAGGGAAGCTTTTTATGTCACAGATAATTTGATAATAGGATTGCAGGACATCACTCCTTTAAATGCATTGAAAGACATCAGACGATTCAATCAGCCCATCTCTAAATAAAGACTTTCTAATTTCAAAATCATTTGAGCAAGACTCAAGAGAATCTAGTTTCATGTAAAGTAAGTTTTCACTTTCAAATAGATCACTGTACAGATGAAAAAAGAAACAAACAGAAACAAGAAAACAAAAAATAACCACAACTAACAACAACAAAAACCCCAAACAACCCTCCCAAAAAGCGAGCCAGCAAACAAACAACCAACCAAAGAAAGAGTCACAAAAAATATAGAAGTTTGTCCAAATTTTTCTAGCGTTCTATCATAGTTTTTTTTCCAGAATGTTTTTTTTTTGATGCTCATTGCAAGGGAACAAGATTTACCTAAGCAAACAGACAAATGAAATTCTGATGATATATGTCTAAAATTTGGTCACGGACTAGTCACACTAGAGATTATACTGAAAAATAATAGTCAATACAGAAAAATAGACATTTTAAGATTGTGAGTCATGAGACTTATATAGAAATAAATCATGACCTAGAATTTTCTGTTTCTCATCTGTTACTATGAATGAAATCCAGATAGGTAGATGTGGATGTGTACACAAGCAAATACACATAGATGTATATATTCAGATAAATCCTCCAGGAATTTCGAGACAAACGAGTCAAACATAATGTCCCATTCACTATAATGGAAGATGGGCATGCACAGGTCCTTAATGTTGAGCTGGCACACGTTTCAGCTCTGCAGCAACAGTGAGAGCTGCACAGCCTTCCACTCTCTTCTGCTTCACCCTTCTGCTCATCTGTGCTCAGTACATTCTTTTTTGGGATTTTACAGAGTACAGCAAATTTTATAAGACAGGAAATGTTGATGACTATACTGTCAAGTTATCTTAGACAGCTTAGAACTATGATTTTCATCTAGTAAAGAGTGAGATAAGACCTACAGAAAAACTTGTATGAAAACTCAAATACTCTTAAACAATTTTACTGCATGTGAACAAATTTATTTAAATATGGTATGTCAATAGTTCACAATATTTTCACAACTCAAAAGAAGCAAATACCAATAGGTAATGTATTGTGAGCAAAATCATATTTACCCATCCTTACTGAAAAGTTTTATATTTTTTGTTATTGTTGTTTCTGTGGCTATTAGTGAAGTTTGCATATTTTGTGGGTCACAATATGGGATCACAATGTTGAGCTTACTTAGTAACAGGCTGCGGTGCTCATTGGCCTTGTCTGTGACTTTTATGACTGCTACTTAGTTATTGTATGGTGAAACACTTAATATTAAAGCCAACTTCTGCTGTTCATTCCCTCTTTTGAAGGTTTGGGGGGTTTTTTTGAGCAATTACCTCAGTTTTTACCATGGTTGGGTTTTCTCATGTATTAACATCATCCATCATTAGAAATGTTAAAAGGTGCTTTTCTTCTCATTAATAAATACTAAATTATATATATGGACAAAGATGCACCTACGAAATTTAAAAAAAAAAAGATAGTAACATTATAACTTTTCTGGAGAACTGTAGAAAGTCAAGTTAGTCTTTGAAATGTGAATATTTTTGTGAATCTGGGAAAAGGTTTCTAAAAGAGAAGACTGGTATAATTGCACAGAAATGTAATCTAATTACTCAGCATGATATTAGCCTGGGTGAAATAGAGTTTAAATACTTTTCTTTGTAAGAAAATTTTCTAAAGACATTTAGTTTAAAGATTAAATCAAAGTTGATGGCAACACAGAAGCCTTATCAAGGTGATTTTAAATGGAAATTTGTCTCCTCATAATGCAAGAACTTTCATTCTTAATGTAGTTTCAGATTGAAAAGCAAACAGAAAACAAGTCTGGAAGAGGAGGAAAAATGCTGCACATTGATCCATCAAATTAGGGCCATGGACATGCTGCATCAGAAATTTCAGCTGTTGTTTGAAGTGACAAAATTTTAGGTATCATTAATCACTTACAAATGACTAATAAAACTTCATGTCAGAAAGAAAATGCTTTTGGCAGCCATGCTATGCAAGACATTACTGTGTTGACAGATTTCTAGCTGGATTCAAGGATTCAGTCGTTACTAAGATTAGCAGTTACCTTATCACTTGTTGCTCTGTGTGGCAACTAACAACTATTTAGCCTTGCTTATTTATACACAACCATGAGAAAGCACATTATTTCTTAGCTACTTGGTATTTCTTAGCTACATGTGAAACATGTAATTTCATGCTCCCTAGAGATCTTGGCTGAGGGTAGTGGTTGGCCTTGCATAGCCATTTGACACATTGAAAAGTTTGAGAAATAGGTATCATTCACAGATAAATGGAACTTGGAACAGCAGGAATCATTGTTCGTGGACAAGTATTTTCACTGAATTAAGACAATAACCCTTGGAGGAAGGTAATTGAAAGGGTAGAATCAAACAGTTTAAGAGAAGTAAAGATGGAATTTGTCTGTCTCTGTTTGTTTGAAAACCACAAGATAACAATTTCATACAGAAAAATAATTTTTGTTTTAGTAAGAGTAAATGTATAGGGAAGTGTCCTAGGCATGGACAAGGGAAGATGCATACTTCTTGTTTGTGAAAAAGATGTTCTTCATGGTACACATTGAAAGGAACTAGATAAGAGTACAGATTTTATACTCTGTGAAGGTATGAGGACACAATGTTTTCTCTTTTTCAGACTCCTTATTGGTATTTTTCCAATGACTGAGACATACTCAGCCTATATTTCCCTAATATAAATACCTAAATTTCCTACCATTTGGCACTATGCACTTAGCTCGTGTAGTCCTGATGGGAAATATTTCAAAATTAAGGTCAATTTATGTTGTCTAAGAAAATGCCGTATATCTACTAAATATGCCTTTTTCGTAAATATTAGAATAAATATTCCTCTATGCTAGTGTTAAAATTGCTAGGTCTTTTATTGTGATTATATGTAATGTCAAAAAAATTTTTATTATTAATTTATTTAGCCAATCACCAAAATGTGTGAGGCTGGATGGCACATCTGGAGAACATTTTGGCCAGCCTCCTGCTCAGAGCAGGGGCAGCTAGGGCAGGTAGCTGTAGTGTATGTGAAATCTTCTTTACTTTCCCCATCAAGTGTTTATACACATGAATAAGACCCCCCCTGAGCTTTCACTTCCCCAAGTTGAAATGTCCCAGCTCTCTCAGCCTCTCCTCAACATGTCAGGTGGTCCAGTCTTTTATTCGTCTTCGTGTGTCTTCCTTGGATTCACTTCATTATGTCCATGTCTTTCTCGTACTGAATGATGGGGCATTTTTCCCTTTTGCATCAAGCAGATAGTTGAGGAAGAAAAATATGACAGAAGAAAGAGTACAGCTGCCAGAAGTGACAGGTTTAACAGAGCAAAGACTGTTACTGGCTTGTAGCAGTATTATGGCAGGACTGCAGCTATACTAAGGTATTGACAGGAGGTGACAGTGTCTAGAGAAAACTGGTAATACACAGCAAAAGAGGACAAATCTGTCTTGTGTATTTAAAATGCCTGGGTGCTCCCATATGAGTTTAATATTACAAAAAAGAAATCCATCTATTATTAAGCAAATATCAAGACAAGCAAATAGACAAAATAGTAGTTCTTAATGAGAAAATGACATTTGATGCATAATGTGAAAACCTGCTCTTGTCACTGGTTGCCTCTTGATTTCTTAACTGAAATTTATCTTCTTTGCATCCATGACTGTATGTACCTTACAAATATTTTGTCTGCAATGAATAAATATCTGTATGCAAAGCTTTCAAAGTGATTCAACTTGCACCCACTTTTGTCTCTTACTGCCTTGTCTGCAGATGAAAGAATCATAATTATGGCACACAATATTAAACTATTAAATAGAGCTGATCTGCGTGAATCTCTGGCCTTAATTTTCTCTCTACCGGCACTATGGACTTCAGGAATAAACAAAAATAAGGGCTAGACCTGCAACTTCTGGCATCTGCAATTCAGTGTCTTGTAGAGATTAATGATAACAAAGAGTAGACCAAATAATGAAGGCAAGTGGAACTTTAGACACAATCCACTTTAATCTTTCACAAAATGATATATCTATATATGCACTTACATGAGGACTGTCACATATTTGAAATGGGCTTTTCTTTTCTGTTTTTTCTTTTTCTTTCTTTTTCTTTCTTTTTCTTTTTTCTTCTTTTTTTCTTTTGTTTCTTTTTCTTTCTTTTTTCTTTTTCTTTTTCTTTTTCTTTTTCTTTTTCTTTTTCTTTTTCTTTTTCTTTTTCTTTTTCTTTTTCTTTTTCTTTTTCTTTTTCTTTTTCTTTTTCTTTTTCTTTTTCTTTTTCTTTTTCTTTTTCTTTTTCTTTTTCTTTTTCTTTTTCTTTTTCTTTTTCTTTTTCTTTTTCTTTTTCTTTTTCTTTTTCTTTTTCTTTTTCTTTTTCTTTTTCTTTTTCTTTTTCTTTTTCTTTTTCTTTTTCTTTTTCTTTTTCTTTTTCTTTTTCTTTTTCTTTTTCTTTTTCTTTTTCTTTTTCTTTTTCTTTTTCTTTTTCTTTTTCTTTTTCTTTTTCTTTTTCTTTTTCTTTTTCTTTTTCTTTTTCTTTTTCTTTTTCTTTTTCTTTTTCTTTTTCTTTTTCTTTTTCTTTTTCTTTTTCTTTTTCTTTTTCTTTTTCTTTTTCTTTTTCTTTTTCTTTTTCTTTTTCTTTTTCTTTTTCTTTTTCTTTTTCTTTTTCTTTTTCTTTTTCTTTTTCTTTTTCTTTTTCTTTTTCTTTTTCTTTTTCTTTTTCTTTTTCTTTTTCTTTTTCTTTTTCTTTTTCTTTTTCCCTTTCCCTTTCCCTTTCCTTTTCCCTTTCCTCTTCCCCTTCCTCTTTCCCTTCCCTTCCCCTTCCTCTTTCCCTTTCCTCTTTCCCCTTCCTCTTTCCCCTTCCTCTTTCCCCTTTCTTCTTTCCTTTTCCCTTTTCCTTTTCTCCTTTCCCTTTTCTTCTTTCCCTCTTCTCCTTTTCTCCCTTCCCATTTCTCCTTTTCCTTTTTTCCTTTTCCTTTTCCTTTTCTCCTTTTCCTTTCTCCTTTTCCTTTCTATAAATTATTATCATTTTACACTAAGTACAGCCAGCAAACACACAACAAGATAAGACCTTTCCATTCATTCCCTAGGAGACCAGAGAAAAAGACACCTAGGATTCCCTTAAGCATCCTAGTATGAATTTGCTAGTCAAGGATGAGAGACTCTGCCCCATGCTAGACCAAGAACAACGAACTCCCCCTGCCTTAGACTACCTTTTTGTTTTATTATAAAAGATTCCATCACATTTTCTGAGACCCTGTCTAGACCCCTTATATGTTGGTAGAAGCATGAAACATAACAATCAAAATTCTTAATGACATGAACTTGTCAGATTAGTATGGCAAAAGTAATGGCAAATGTATGGCAAAAGCAATGAAATATTGATAGTCTGCACAGAAATGTTATTTCAATGTTTGGAGAAACCTCAGCCATATGTAGTTATGGAAAAGTTCACTGTTTGAAATTGCACCAGTATTTTAAGCACTATTTTAAATTCAGAGAAGTAGAAGTAAATTGAAACTTAAATCTCATGCATCTGGGACTGTTTCTCAGTCCATTGCATTAGGGCAGCTGTGTTTACAGTTATATATCACCATAATTGTATGAGGACACAGATGAAGGAAGAAACAACTGAATTATAGGATTAAATATAAACTTTAAAAATTTACTATTTTTTTCCATGTGTGCCAGAGGCTTTTTGAGAGCTCCCTCCCTATGCCTGATTCTGACCTATATCACTTTTTAACCAAGATAAGAGAAATCTCACCAAAAAACCAATACAGTATGTGAGATCAGAGTTGGGAAAAATCTTTTTAATATATTATTTGGGAAGTTTCAGAAGCTATCATAATGTTAGGCAGTTCAGATTTGAAGTCTTTACACTTGAGTCTCAGAATCATGCAAAACTTTTCACACAATCTTGCTTTGTATCTCTTCCCAGAAGAATGATAGCCCTAGTGTGATCTCTGTCTCTCTTGCAAACTTTATTTTTGTGTAGAAATACAGCACAATTCTGATTTTGTAGTTGCATACTTTAACAAAAAGTTTCATTTAAGAAGATATTCAAGATAACTTTGTTTAATTTTCATGAAACACCAGCTTTTTTGATAAATTTGTTTAAATCTAGATAGCTCTTTTAAAATCAATACATATATAAATTAATTAGGGGTTGAAATTCACTGAAAGCAACTCGCACCTTACCAAGCTTTTCTAAAAACTGATTTGAGTTTTTTATTGAATGCAAGCATTCAATAAAATCTTTCTATGTTCAGATAATTGAAAGATATGCTATCGGTTTCCAAAGAAAAGGAAAAAAGTTCTGAAGCCTTTCCTGACTTGCCAGAGCTCTCTACTTAGCAAGAGAAATGAAAAGAACAGTTTTGCTATCTCAACAGATTAGGTTGGTACAAGTAGCTATTTATGTTCAATTATACTGCTTGATTTGTTTAGCGAGTGGGCAGATTTTGGTAATTTGTTTAATAGCATAGTAAAATTATATTTATTTCATGACATAATTAAAAAGGTTGAATTGTAATATAATAAACTACTCAGATCATGGCAGTAATGACATTACACAATTACAGATTTCTGCATATTTCTGTGTATTCAGCTGCATCAGAGTGGAAAAGAGGTCTAGATTAAAAATATGGACACTTGAAGAAAACTAGAGTATGAACTTTCAGTATGTCAGATAATCCTATCTATGAGTGGTGCTTTGTGTAAAGATAAGTTCTGAGTAGTTCAGAATCACACCTCAAGACAGTTTTAATAAAGAAAGATAAACTCTCAGGCATTTACATAGTAGAGAAATTCACTGAGTATAAAAATCAATTAGGCAATTAAAAAAATTTATTTTAAATTAATATTAGTTATATAAATCTCTTATGTTCTATTTTTAAAAGGAAACTTTTGCAACTGCATTTATTCATATATTCTATGGAGCTTAGAATTCCGACACGAAACATTTGCTATTTAATAGCCTACAGTTTGTTTTCTATGTTTTTATTATGGGTAGCATGACCTGCTCCAAGTTCTGATCAGTGCCAGTTTTTACCAGAGATTTTTGCTGTCAGATCTAGTATTGTCCATTATCTACCACATATATAAGAACTATATCCTGTGAGGCAGTATGTGAGTTCTCATTCAGGCTTTCTACAGTAACTGTATCCTGAGAATGACTAGGCTATATATAAATATAGGTCTATACACATATATAATAGAATAATTTATCAATAAGCCTATATTCCATTTTTTTTTTCTGCAAACACTCAAGTTGCTGTTCAGTGGAAGCTATTCCTAAAGGCTGGAACAGACAACACAGGAAACTAACAGGATAAATATTGTCTCTGCTGTAACTCTTTAGAAAGGGCTTCACTTTAGTAATACCTCTAGCTACTTTCAGCAAAGTTACAGCTCCTGTTTCTGCTCAATTCAGTTCCATACATCATCTCAGACCAGCGTGGAGTTACCAATTACCTACCCCAGTGACAGAATCCTTAGCAGTCTATAAGCTATGCCTTTTTGAAAAATTTTCAAGGATATGCACTTCTTGTATTTTAGCTTTTTGATCAAATGTATGTTTATCTTTCCTTTCTTTGCTAAAGGACAATACAACAGTTTTATGATCTTAAAGCAATATTTGTCATCTGGGAGTGTACCTAGAAATACATAATTAGAAAATTTTTCTGAAAGCTCACATTTTTTTTGAGGCCAAGTGTTAGTAGAAAACCAGAAGTTACATCTCTGAGTAATTTCTATGTGTTTCTTACCACAAAGGTTGCAAGAAGTTGCTCTTTAAAAAAAAAAGTCTCTGTGCAGCATTTCCTTGATTACTTTTGCACTATGTAGGAGAAAAAAAGACCCAGGGGTCAAGGAAAAGAAATAGAAAAAATGTGTTAATAGAAATCCATCAATGACATGTCCAGACAGAGTGAAAGAGACAACTTGCCTGTCCTTTGTATATACACTAACAACACACACACTTTAGGCACAGTTTGTAAGAAATATTATTTAAAATCAGATTTTTTCCAGCCATTTATTTAGGTACTAATACACCATCTTATTTTTCAATATAATCTGTTCATAATTAACTTTAAAAAAAGGGGGAAAAAAAGGAAAATCCGTATTTTCCTTTGTTTTAAGGATTTTCAGCTCTGGTCTATGAGATCAGTTTCCTGCATCAAAAAGATGCCAGTACATATACTAGTATGAATAGTTTTATCCCAAATGACACTAAAAATAAACTATTGATGACTTGTGCATCATGCATTTTTTAGATTGCTTTTGTGAAGATTTATCTTTCCATCTTCTTTTCTCAAAGAAAATTCTCAAACACAAATTCCCAGCAGAGATTTTATCTTACCCTTCTGAACGGAACATTCAATTTCTGAATATGGGTGTAATCTATTTGTAAAAGACAGACTTCATACCTATAACAGTTATTGTGGGGTGTGGTTTTTGTGTTGTTTTTTTTTTTTTTTAATTTCCTGGAGTCTGAAATGGACTCATTTATTTGCACAGGTGAAAGATTCACCTGTTTCATTTTAGGAGCCTTGCTCTGAGAAATTTTTACAGATGACTGAGGCAGAAAATTCTACATGCTCCAGCAGATAAGCAGCTCTGAAACACACATAGTTTTGATGGAATTTCAAAGTATAAGAAAGTTTATAACACCCAGGCAAGGCCAACTTCTAGCCCATACGAATTTAAAGTCTAAAGTAGCCATTAAATGTACTGTCATTAATTTCTTCCTGAATAGAATCATAGAATCTTAGCATAGTTTGGGTTGGAAGAGACCTACAAAGATAAACTAATCCAGATGCCAAATAGATACAAATTACATCTAAACTGAACATTAGTCTTGAAAATTTTGTGTAAATTCCCCTAGGTCTGACTTCAAATAAATGTTGTTCATTATTATAGTTCATATTTAAGGTATGTGCAGGTCACAGATGCTTGGAGATGTTTGGAGGTTAAGGTACTTAATGCTTTTGAGCTTTATTTCTGATAGTTGGTTAAGTGCCCTAATTCACTACGGAGACAAGCAATTTCAAATATTCAATAAATTCAGTAGTATTTAAAAGTATTTTAAAAGTATTCTGAGTAATTATAATAGAAACTATGAAAAAATATTGAACTCTCAGAACAGGCAAAAATATAAACATATTTAACTGGTTATGCTACAGGTTCCTGTAAAAAAAAATTTTTTTTTCCATTCCTTTGTGCCATCCGTGGTAGAATTATGAAATTATATTCGTCAGGAACCTGTAAAAAAAAATTCTTTTCTGAAAGAGTTTAAGGTTTGGGATTTCCACACCCCAACTATCAAAACATTAATAAATTTAAGTATTTTTTACAGCAAAAAGTAGAAAGAAAAGTGGACTGAAGATACCAACAAGACCCAGGGTGGAGTCTCATAAAAGCAAGAATAACAACTGCAGAGAAAGAGACACATGTTCAGTTTAATTTCAAGCTTTCATTGTCTAGTATTCAACCAATTGCTGTGGAACAGCTAGTAGGATACAGAATCATAGAACTGAGTTGAAAGGAATCTTCAAATACCAGCTAGTCCAGGCCCCAACCATGGCCAGGGATGGCTTTCACAAGATTGAGTTTCTCAAAACCCCATCCATACTGACCTTGAACAATTCCAAGGATGGCACCCACACCTTCAACATACTCCTATGTCTCACCACCTTCATCATAAAAATTTCTTCCTTTTGCCCAGGCAAAACCTAACCAATTTCAGTTTAAAACCATTGACCCTTGCCCTGTTACTACAGGCCCTAGTAAACAGGTTAACTCTTGTCTTGTAAGTCCCTTCGAGTACTGAAAGGCTGCAAGAAGGTCTTCTCAGAACTTTCTCTTCTCCAGACTGAGCAACCCCAACTCTCTCGGCCTTTCTTCATAGGACAAGTGTTTCAGTCCTCTGACTATTTCCATGGCCCTCCTCCGGATCTGTCTGAAAAGATCCATGTCTTTCATTCCTTGGGATCCCGGGCCAGGATGCAATACTCCATGCGGGATGTCATGACAGCAGAGTAGAGGGGGGAAAATCACCTCCCTTGACTTACTTGCTATCCTTCCTTTGATGAACCCCAGGATGCAATTGGCTTTCTGAGCTGTAAACACACACTGCCACCTCATGTCTAATTTTTCACCCACCAATATCCCCAAGTCTTTCTCCTCTGGGTCTCTGCTGCTAAATTCATTCATTCCTCAGTCTGTCTCAGTACTGGGAATTGACCCGACTCAGGCTCAAAACCTTGCACTTGGCCCCACCCCTTAAGCTTTTCAAGTTCCCTCTGAATGGTATCCCTTCCCGCTAACAAATCAACTGCACCACAATGTAATCTGCAAACTTGCTAAGGGTGAACTCAGTTCTACTGCCTATGCCACTGATGGAAATATTCAAGTCTTTGCTGCAGTACAGACCTTACCTTGGGTAAGCACTCGTTACTGATTTTCACTTAGACACTGCACTGTTGTCTATAACTCTTCGGATGTGGCCATCCAGCCGTCTCCTTGGCCATCCAACAGTCCATCCATCAAACTCCAATCTCTTAAATTTAGCAGCAAGAACATAGTGGGGGACCATATCAAAACTCTTGCAGATATCCAGGTAGATCACATCTGTAGCTGTTCCTTTGTTCAGTGATGCAGTCACTCCATCACAGAAGACCACCAGATTAGACAGACATATCTACAATTTATGTAATCTACAGCTGAAGGGAAAAAAAAAAGAAAGAACTAATTAGTATAGGCATCAAAACTTCTGTGCAATGTTCTTCAGAAATAAAGTCTAATTGAATTTAGTCAATTTTTGATGTAAAAAAGGCTAAGGTTTAGGTCTTTTGTTTAATCATGTCTCAAATTTCATTAATAAATTATACATTATTAAACATTAAAAGTAAAGATCTGTACTTAAATAAATGAAACACATTAACAAAGTGTCTGCTGTGGTGTAACAGAATAGTACACTCACGTATTATAATACTTTATTAAAAGACATCCATGCTTTTCTCAGTATTAGCTGGTGTATATATAACTCCACTTGTAAAACCTGTGCATACACAAAAAATTCCACATGAATGAGGGTAACTCAACAGAACCTTTAGAAGGGACAGAAATTAGGAAAATAAACAAGGTTTGAAAAGATTTAAAAGGAGTTATATTTAAAAATATATATCCTCATGATAAAATATATTCATGGGTATTTCAAAGCATGTCATCACAAATCATAGCATGCCATCGTGACATTGCACTATGTAAAAAAAAAAAGAAATCCATTAAAAAAGCCTTATTGGTCCAAAATGGCCATCAGATTTCTATCTTTGAATGAATCATGAATTCATGTAATCATGAATCTAACATGAATACATGAGAAGAGATTATTTTTTTATTTTTCAAATCAGACAAATGAAACAGAAAACAGCATAATTTGGTTTTCAATCTCTCCCATGATCCCAAGTGAACTGATAAATACATTTCTTTTTGAACAACCACTCCCCATTTCCTCTTCAATTTTCTTTATTTATTTTTTAATTATTTAATTTAGTAGATGAAATCAAGCTATTATGCACACAACTTTACCCTTTTCTACCTATTTTTCTAGAATTCATTGAATATGATAACTGCCCTGGGCTTCAGTTATTATTTTGGAAGTTCCTGAAAGCTTTCTATTACAGAAACTTTTGTATAATTATTTTTGGACTCAACATATTTTAAAAAAAAACTGAGAAAACCATATATTTTGCTTCAGCTCAAACCATGTTCAACATTTCTTTAGGTAAATTGTTATGCTTAAGTTTCATTCCTAATCTGAATGAAAAAAATTGAAAGTCTTGAAGTCTCTTGTGAGGCATACTCTATTTTTCACTTAATTCTAATCAGTGGTTTTGAAAGCGAAATCTACCTGATTGTGTGCTGCAGATATCTGGATTTAAATGACTTACACAAAAAAGAAATTGTCTATCAAATCTCGAAATAAATACAGTTAAAATAGGAATATTTACTTCATCAAGCTATCCGTTCCTTTTCTTCTGTCAATTTCTCCACTTTGACTTCACACTTCACAGCTTCCAATGCTATGGTTCACATCTTCAATAAGTGGAAGTTTCATTTATTGAAAAAAAAAATAAATTTACTCATTTAATACAGTTCATGCTATGCACTAGGTGAGCCTGGAAGCATGTGAATAGAGCAAATGATCATGTAGTTTTAGCTGCCTAGTAGCACATGTGGCCAAAGCACCAAAAATGTCCTGTTTCTCATGATCTGATAATTAATTAGGCAGCTTTAGCCTGATATACTTATTTGGTTGAAAAAAAACTTCTGAGGTTTCATTAAAAATATGTCATATAATTATTATTTATGCTAAAAACTTCACTTCACCAGCTCAATCCCTGAACTTCTAGGGCAGTTTTTTATTGCTTGTCTGAAGTTGATCTGACCTTAGAAAAGCCTGCATTGCACACTAGAACAATTCTTTTTTGAACCTAAGAAGCATTTTTGCGCAACCAAACCTGGCGAAGGTGAGAATATAGCAGATCTTTTTGAGAAAGATCTGACACCAGATCCACCACCAGCACTGACAGGATTGATAGTTTTTTTCATCAAAATTAAGTTTTTTGATCCCTGAATTTCGCAGTTGGAATTTGAGCTTTGAAATACTTGTCCATGGAAAAAGTCAAAGTTGCTTGATTCCTCTTGTGGGCAACTTTCTGTCTCTCCAAAAGAACTTTAAATAATAATATTTACACAGAGCTTTCTATTAGCTGATGGAAAGATCATCACAAAATGCAGAACATGGCAATGATATCAGTGATGTCCCATTACAGCTGGAGCGCTGCAGGTCCTGGGAGTAGAAATTATTAATTTAAGGTGTATGCAGTGAGAAAGCTTGTAGTGGTGCAGGCAGTTGAGACTGCCCAGACCCCAGAAAGAGAGGCTGGTCCTGCAACCTGGTGGTCTGGAGCAGGAACAGAGCTTTAACTGCTCACTCAGTGAAAGCCGAGCTCTCCCCTAGTTCAGCAGCCAACAGGCCCTGTTACTATGGTAACTTGTTCTCCCCTCCCTGTGCCATGTATAAGTCTTTGAATATTCATTTCCCCTCGTTAATATGTTTGATTTCTGGAAAGTTCGTTTGTTCGGTGCCCCATTGGTTCCCTCCTGAAGTCCCTCCTCTGTATTGCTCCCGTTGGTTTATATTTTATGTCCCCGCCTTAACTCCCCTTAACCCTCAGATTATTGGTTACTGTTGCTCTCTCCGCCCCCACTCAGTGGGGTATAAAACCCTGTGTAACCCTGCCCCCGCGGCTTTTTCATCCCTGGAACCTTCACCTGCAATAAACCTGTACGTGGAACCTATACGAAGAGCCCCCTCTCGGCTTCTTTATCTCTGCCCGCGCCTCAGAACATCCACCCTGGAAAGCTCCCTCGGGTGAGGAGCCGGTCCCTCCGGCGTGAAGGCACCTAAAGTAAAAGCCGCAGCCCCGGTGTGGGACAAAGTAGCGATCCTCTGGGCTTTTACTGAGGGGCAGCGCGAGGTTTTACAAAAGCCACGGCTGCCTGGAAACATCCAAGGAACTTGGGTCAGAGCTCTATCCATAGGCCACAACCCTTCTACTCTTTGATGAGGAGATGTGTTTTTGTCCAGAGTCTGACCCATCAAAAATGTTGATTTGAGATGCCGTGAGCACAGCCCGAGAGCAGTGGCTGGAGTTCTGTCTCACTGCCAAACTCAAAACCTAACAAGTCGTATTGCACAAACTATAGGCACAAAATCAGAGTATCTGACAGTTTTCAATTCTGCAGAACTTAAATGGAAACTTTTCATGAAATAGAAGCAATTTATCTCTTAAAATTTTCCAGTTTGAAGTCCTGGTGTCATATTTGTTATCAATATTCGTTGAGAAGAAAAAGAACAATAAAGTGGCTCCATATTTCTCCATATTGGCAAACATTAGGTAACTTTAATATTGTGGCTGTCATACATAAAAGACTATGACATTTTCTGTGACAAATGACCATGAAGGACCGAGGAGGTTATAATACTAGGATAAAACTATCCCAGTAGATTTTCAGATGAACAGCCATCTTTTTTGCAAGGCAATTTGCAAGTGTAATTTTTCTGTGATTCCTTACCTGTGTAGTGGCAGGGAGTGCTAGAGGTGTGGCTCTTAGAGGGCAGCATAGAAAACAGCTGTGTGAGGAGCAATCAGGTCAATGATCTGCTCAGCCTAGTGGCAGAGCTGAGAGATGAAATAGAAAGACTAAGAAGTATTAGAGACTCTGAAGAAGAAATTCTCTGGTGGAGCTGCATTCTGCCATGCCTTAGACAAACAGATTCTCTTAATTCCTTTATCAATTGTAAATTGATCACTTTTCCAATCTTGTTTCGTTTACAGAATTGTGTACCGAATTTAGTAGAACCGAAAGGTATTAAAAGAAGTAGGTTTTTGGGGTTATGTATAGAGGCTAAGGAATTTGTGGGGTTTTACACTTTTAGAAGTGAAGGCATTACAAATACTGATATATCACAGATCATGTTTTAATGTCCTAAGAATAATCATGTCTTTGCATTATTCGTTAAAATAAGCATAGACCCTCTAATTTTGTTTAGGATGAGCAAAAGATATTCCTTTCCATGTTTTAAGCCCTCTAAATACCTCCCTGATGAGACACAAATGCAGTTCCTCTTGGTTCTTCTGTCTCACCACCTCTCTCCACTCTGCCACCCTCCTGCCCTTCTATCTGTCTGCCCTGGTTGTTCAGGCAAGCAAATGAGACTGGAGTAGGAACCGAAGTGTAAATTCAGATCTGACCTTACTCGTACCTGAGTTGCTTCTTCCATCTGAACAGATAGAACCCGCAACTTCGTAAAAATATACTAAAATTGGAAGTCTCTTCCTACAGAAACTCCATCTACACAGAGTTCATACACTACAATCCAACATAAAAGTTATAAAAGGAAAATTGAGGCATAACACACAGATTATTTTTTCATTCCTGTAGCATTTTGGCTGAATATTAGAAACTTACAGGCACCCATAAAATATGTAATATACTCACAAAACAACAGTTTTATCAAATTTTGCAACTGAATATTTTCTCCTGCCTAGACCTGAAAGTTCTGGATGAAGGGATTCACTGGTCAAAATTGATTAATGACCTATCTCTGGAAAAGAGTTAACTAAACAAAAAAATCTCTAAAGCAGTAGTTTTCTTGAAACACAAAAAATGTGCTTGTTTGTTTTTTACGTTATCCAAACTGATTATTACTGTTTTTCTGAGTGTTTTTTACTCTGTGAGAATGCTTTGTTTCTCATCCTTCATCTCTCTTAGTTGTATCCTAACATGCATGAAACATGTTCAAAACCTAAGCAAGATAAGTCAATTGATTCTACTTTAGATACTCTTCATTGATACATTTAAAATTTTATAAAAAATAAATATCTTTTTGAGAAAACTAGTCTTCTGCTGCTTTTGAAATGTTTATTTTTACCTCATTCCAGCAAGTTCAAAATTTCAACATATTCTGTATTTAGTGAGATTTTCTGCATTCACTGTACTTACAAATAGGAAAGCTGTAGTGGATTTACATAAGCATTTGTAATTAGCAAAAAATGAGAAGTCATTGCCACATTAAATTTAATCTCATATGTATCTTTTATAATAAGACTTGAGCACTTTAAAGTTAACAAAGAGCCTTAAATGCAGCTGCTAGTTTAAAACAGAAATGTTGTTTCATATGTCTGATTTTTTTGAGAAATGAAATCTTAAATTTTAGATTGTTTTTATACTTCAGCATTTAAATTATTTTATAAAATGCAACACAAGAAAGATAGGAAGTTAAAAAAAGTTTAAGTAATAATTTAAAGAATTCAAAATATTAATAATAAATTATTTCGTTTCCTGTTATGTAATATGCAGGTTTTACTCCACTGCATATTATGAAATTTAAAATATCGCAAGAACTAGGCGCTGCAAATCTAATCAGTTCATGTGTCAAAATGCTGACAGCTAAGCACTATCGAAGCCTAATTCAAGCTTTCAGTAATTGAACTTCATCAGTCAGGCAAATGGTTTAGCTAAAGATTCTCTTATTTATGTGTTTTAAATTCAGTCACAAGAGAAAAAATATGAACACACACTAGAAAAAGGTTGATCACCTTCACTAACGTATCTGTTATAGTGCTATTGATACCAGGTTGCTTTGCTGTGTAAAGCAAATTTTATTTATATTTGTTTATTTGTCACTGTTCCACTGCTTCCCAAAGTGGTTTTTGTCTTGACTGCACTAAATCACACTACACAAATATCAAAATGATCTTACAATAATTCCCATCATATCAGATGTTTTCTCTTTCTATTTACCATCTGCTTACTTCTTCCTTGTATTTCTTTTTTCTTTGACTGAGTCATACCCTTTTCATGCCTCCCTGTATCTTGTCAAGATGTAGCCAGAGTGTTGAGCAGTACAGGCAGGTCAATGTAAAGCTAATACACAGATAGGAAAAAAAGTACATCAAGAAATGACTTGCTCACAGCATAACGAAAAGACAACCTTTCTATTCATTATTTAGTTCCATTACATTTTTAGGATTTGTTCTTTAGGATCACCCTGAAGAGGGTGATCTTACTTTGTTGAGTAAGTTCTTATTTATAAAGAGCTGAACTTTTGTTTTCCTCACTTCTGTGTTTGTCATCCACTTTTCAAAACTACTACTTCTTTGTAAAGTGGTTCCTCCTGAAAATAAACATTTGTCTTCTACAATTTTTTTGCAACTCTTTTAACATGTATTTTTATTCTGAATTTCTTCAATGAAGCCAAATAATTTGTTTAAAAATATAAAAACAAAACCAATGTAACAAGTCACATCTTGCACATAAACTAGACATGATGAGAACAGCATATGATCCTAAGTATGTTCCAAAAACTTATCAGAAGGCTGTTGAAACCAAAAATTATCTGGATTTATTGCACTTATTTTAAAAATTAAATTAGGTATTTACTTACCCAGACCATAAAAGAGACAATAATCTATTGTAATCTAGTGGCAATGATCTTACATTTTATTTGGCACAACTGATTTTGAAAAACTTGAATTATTCTAATTCAGGGCTGATCAAAAGTTAAAGCATGTTGTTAGGGGCATTGTCCAGATGCCTCTCAAACACTGACAGGGGCATTGGCCACCTCTCTAGGAATCCTAATCCATGTTTTGACTACCCTCTCAGTGAAAAAATGATTCCTAATGTCCAGTCGGAGCCTCCCCTGGTGCATCTTTGAGTCATTCCTATGTGTCCTTTCATTGAATCCCAGGCAGAAGAGATCAGCACCCACATTATCATCTCCTCTCCTCAGGAATCAGTAGAGAACAAGAGGGTCTTTTTTCCATAGATACATTTTTATTTTAATAATTATATCCAAGAAAAAAAGTTCTAATTTTATGCATTTGCTTGTAAAATCACTTTCATAGAGATATAGATAGGAATAAGGAGAAATGTTTTATTAGTAGTTTTATGAAGGATGAGTAGTCTGCACAAAGGTTCCCCTGTTTCATTGCTGTTACTTATTTTTTATCACTAGCATCCTTGGCAGTACTCTTCAGAGGTAGTGAGCTGATGAGGAAATGTGGGAGGTTCTGTTTGAACATAAGGAAACACTTTTTTACTGTGATGCTGACAGATTGCTTAGAGGCTGCAACATCTCAATCCTCAGAAGTTTTCAAAAGCTGTCTGAAAATGGGCCCAGGTAGTCTGCTCTACAGGGCCCATTTGAGCACTAGGGTTTGACAGGGTGGCATCTAGAGGTCCCTTTGAACATCAACCATTCTCTGGCTCTTTGAAGTCAGCGAGAACAGAAAACTGGGACTTGCAGGCCAAACAGTTCCCTTTGAGAGCAGCATCCCAGTGAAAAGATTCTCCTTTGTCTATTGACTTGGTGAGAAGATAGGACTGGAAAGGATGTTCTGGAGCATGCAGTTTGAGTTCCTGTCTGATATAGCCAAATACATCATACAGCAGTATCCATAAATACATCAATTCTTAATATAAACCCCTCTATCTCTTTATAATTTGGTCCAATTTCTTTCTGTCTAAAGGCTGAAAAATATTAATCTGATTTTTGGCCAAGATATTTCATTAAATCCCATTACTTATTTGTAAACCTGGGCCATTCAGCTTCTCCTCGTGGTAAATTTTATCCATTCCACACACATAGCTGTCTGCTTAGCTGTATATCTGGATTTGCATAGAAACAGCGAGAGGTACCTGGGCAGTTGTAAGCATAATAAAAAGCTTTCAGACTCACTTCTGGATTAGGCAGTAGTAAATTGCCAGCACATTTCCAATAAGAAAGCTGTGAAAAGCTGCAAAAATTTTCCTCAAATTTATCTCTCAATGAATTTATAGAAATAATGCTACATTATTGTGGTTTGGCAAAATTAAAACACACCTCTTCTGGTCTTACCCTTCTATTGATGTGTATCACAAGCAAATTCAACAAAGCAAGGTATGTAGAAATACCTCTACTCTTTCACATTTAGTAGGTCAGTGTCAGTGTCTCTATACTGAAATATTTGCTACCAAGCTCTCTGCTGTTGGTCTGACAACAGTAGGCAATGTAAAAATCCGGGTCCAAACCACCTTTCTGCAAGGAGCATTTTTTCTGTCAGTTACAGTAAAAACAGGCAAACAAAGGGAGTGCACACACAGGAATTTTGAGGTATTTTGTTAGTGTGTATGCAGACTAAGGAGTAAATCTATTCACTTGGAGCAGTACTTTTAATAAGCCTCACAACTCGGAATTAATAATGGCTAGCATCTTAAAAATTCAGGAAGTATGACACGTGCTGTTTGATGATAAATGGACAGAGAGATATCCTCTGAAGCGAGCAATCTCAGTGGCCTGTATACACTTAGCTTTCTTAGGGCCAGATGGAGAGAAATGGTAATGTAATGACCTTCTCCCTATAGATTCAAACACCTGCAATCCAGCAGGCAATGTTGCTAATGTACTGCTGGCCATATAATCGCTGAACAGGTGTCTTCCAGGCAAAGAATGCAGCAGGAACAAGCTTCCAGAGCAGCTGCATTATGAACATTTCAGCCTGCTCACTGAGCAGATTGAACAGTAGATTAGATTACCAAAAGTGTTGAATTTATATGCATTTATGAGGAGATATAGATAGATAGATAGATAGATAGATGGATGGATAAATAGATAGATAGATAGATAGATAGATAGATAGATAGATAGATAGATAGATAGACAGACATATAATTCGGTTTTCAGTTTTGTAACTGGGAGTAGTGCAACTAGGGAAGAAGGAAAGTGGAAAGAAAAAAAATGAAGAGGTAAAAATAGAGCTTATTACATACTGAATCTAAAAATACAATGGAATGGAACTTGGTTATTAAAATAATATAAAGCAGATGGTGAACTCTCACCCTGCTTTTAGCAAAATCACAGATTATGCTTATTTTCAGTGTGGTCTTTTGTTCTGCTTTTTTTTTTTAATTCATTGCATTGCCTACCTAATTTTCTTCCTCTGTGTTATTTTCTACAGACATTTGAATCTGATTTTTTTGTTGTTGTGGCTGTCATCGGTTTTTATGTAAAAACTGTTTTGAAAACCTGAAATGATATTACTTTAAGACAAGTTTTCTACAGTTCTAAATACTAATGGGGATGTAGTTTTAACTGCATAAAGATGTTGCAGTTCAGTTTAGTATAAGCTCTTTGTGTGTAGGAATGTGCTTCACTGGCAATGCGCACTGTGGAAAGAGCAAGCACAGATGCAACAAAGGCAGTGTCACTTAGGAATACACACAAGTACTGGGAGACATGGTCTTTTCATCAATAGAATGATTTTTCATCAAAACCCTGTCACCATTTCTGCAGTTTATTACGCTGCCTCTTACCACTCAGTTCCTGAAACATAGATTTAGAACAGTGAATTTCAATCGCTTTAGATTCGCTGATTCATTGACAGTTACCCTTTATAGCTGCAAAAGTCCCACAAAACATGAAAAATTTCCCCCAAATGAAATTTTTTTCTGATTTGCATTCCACGGATTGCTCAATAGTTGCTGGACCACATATTTACTTACAGTGAAGAAAATGTGCCACACATTATCTGAATGGGCAAGACTTCTTAGTAAAACACAATCTCAAAAGTAATTCGTGCAAAGATCGGCTGTGCAATGACAAAAATTTCTATGCTAACAGACCCTCAGAACAGGCTCAGTCACCTGGTCTTTTGAATATCTGTTAGGGCCCTGCGAGGATGTTCAACACAACTGCCATTGGCTTATTTCTCCCAGGGGTGCAATTTTGTATTTTCATCAGGTATGAGTCCAGGGTTAATTATGGGACTGTGGAAGGCCTTCATGTTTCTCTCCAGAGCCCAGGAAACTGGAGTGCTGTGACTTATTACTTTAATACTCGGCTGCTGTCGTATCACTGTTCCCTTTGTGCTTCTGTTGCTATTATTTTATTTGCATCCATTAATTATTACTATTATTAACCTTGTGTACCTATATAGACCCTCATTTGTCTCTTTAAAAATAAATGTCTTGCGCGTTCTCCAAAAATATAACAGGGAATTTTCTTTGTGAAATTAAAAAAAGTTATTTTTGTAAAATATATGTCCTTATTGGTATTTTATTCTATGTAACACCAAAAATCCCTCAATACCCCTGCCAAAAAACCCTCCTAAAAACTTATGAACAGCCAGTGATATACAGTGTCCTATTATGTCTTAAGTAATAATGCAGAATGAATTTCTCAAAGATTATGCTTTTAGAATACGAATAAAAACAACAACCCATGTTCTATTTGCTTATATGGTCCACATTTTTTCCTCGCATGGAATATGTATGTCCTTTTTGAAATCAAACAAAGTCTATAGGTACTTGCAAGGAGTTGTTCTTATTTTGCTGTGGGTTTTTTTTTTCAGCTTTCTTTGTGAATCAAGACAAAACTTTTCAGATGGAAAACTTAAAATCAGAGTTTTAAATCCATATATGCAGCACATTATGATTCAAAGAGTAAGGTTTGAGCTGAGTTTTCTGTCTTCAAGACTTCTCTTATTTTGTTGGAATAAAGTCTGTTCCTTTTTCCAAACACTGTACCCTACACTTAGTAAGTCCTCTTAAAAACACACAAAAAAATTTAAACTCCATGCCATTGTGTTTTCAAGAACAGAGAGAAACAGAACTCTAATAAAAGATATGTGACCTGGTAGGATGGACACTAATTAAAGGCACACTTACAAAATTGATTTTGTCTGAATTAACCTGAGGATATTGTCACAGGATTTTTATTACCTTCATTAGAATATTTTGGAAACTATTTTGTTACATACATACTGATGGAAAATGGTCGCTTCCCCAAAATACTTTTTTTTTTTTTGTGGGAACATACTAGATTGAGCATAATTTTAATTGGTGAAATGATCTCAGTTTCAGAATTTTTTCAGCAGAACCAGTAGCCCAGTGCTAAATACATTCAGGTTAAATCCAGAAGCGATACCTGAATTTAGCTGTCTTGCTTGTAGCGAGACCTATTTCTTTTTTGAGGAGGAAGTAATGAAATTTCAGTCATTCCCATCAGAACTGCTCTGCTTCATATAAGTAGTCTTTGGGAGAAAGGGAACAAAAGGTGTCTCTACAGTCTCACTTTGAAGTCTCTTATCACCATCAGAAGAACCTGGCTTTGTCATCTGAACTGAGTAACATCACCAAGGTATTTTCTTGCTTTCTTTAAAAGCAGAACAACACAGCCATTTCAAAGGTTTCAGAAGTGCTTGAAATTATTTATACTATAACTCTGTTTGATGGTGAGAGAAAATAATTTCTCAT
This sequence comes from Ptilonorhynchus violaceus, assembly GCA_013397565.1. NCBI lineage: Eukaryota > Metazoa > Chordata > Aves > Passeriformes > Ptilonorhynchidae > Ptilonorhynchus > Ptilonorhynchus violaceus. The sequence continues at coordinate 558,739 of VZRJ01001796.1, forward strand.
CTTCACCTCTCGCTCTCTTGCCAATATCATATTTTTTTCTTTAAATATTTACAGCTAACTGAACAAACAATCTACAGCTAGCTGATGTTTTGACCAGCGGTTTGATATGCGTACTGGAGTGCATGTAATTATGTATTTCATAATATTTTTTCATCATTGCTATAATTATTTTAGTGTAACTTTCATCTTTATTTCGATTATATTTAGCTACACACATAAATGTAAGTGGTTCCTGGTCTTCAATAATTTGTTTTCCTCTATGGGTTTGTAAACACTGTTTTTTCATTGAGCTCTCAAAACTAGCTCAGCATGTCATTTGTACTTTTAACGGATAGAATGTGCAGATGGTATTTCTCAGGTGAATTTTATTGCAAATTCATGTGCTATTATTTTGTATTCCTTTTTTCAGTCTTTTGTTTTTCTTTATATTTATGTGCAAAAAAAATTTCTCTGCCAAGTTATCATTCTATCAAAACACTGCTTCCCTCCTCCTCCTTCCCTGTAATCTGAAATATAGAGACTAGTGCATGGAATTAATAGTCTTGACCACTCTATTTCCATCAGTTTATGACTCTGTCATTACCAGTCTAGACAATTCTTGAGATTTGCGCTTGAGGACAATCCAAGCAAATCTGCAACAGGAATACACGGTAGTTTCTACCTTAACTTTCTTCAAATTTCCCTAATACAACACATTTTAATTATACTGATATGTTCTGAAATATTAATATTTTATTTTTAATTTTTTTTTTTATTCATTGTACAAATTCAGTTTGCATTTCTGACCTTGAACACCAGTTAGTGGTCAGTAAATTGATGACTCTCTCATCTGCCAGAAAGAGGACTAATCTGTTCTGTCTCATATTGTCTTAGTTCCATGATAATCTAAGTAAATATTACAAATGTTACTTTCTGGGTCTACTATTCAATTTCTCAGCATATTGTGCAGTGCTTTGGATGCTCATAAACTGCTTCTGCTGTTCCTTAGGTAAGTATATAAAATCCACTCTTTCTGTAGGATAATTGTATAAAATCCATTACTAAAGTTCAATATACTGATACTACACTCTATTATATTTGAAAGTTTTACTTACTGGCAGGAATATCTAAGCACAGAGGACTGAAATACAATGTAACTGAGTGTTCCAATTTATTTTTGTCAGGACTCCAGTTCAAGAACTGAGGCAATTCAATGCAAGGAAGGGGAGAGAGCTGCCACTCTGACTTTTAACAGTGTTTGTGAAGTGCTTAATAGGAAGCTTGCAGAAAGGCAAAGAAACAGCTGAAAGGAAAAAAAGTAGGTATGGGATGAAATAAGGTGTCAACACCTGAGTACATACAGGAATCAGAAGGTAAGATATGAAGCAGTATATTTTTGGAGTTAAAAGCTACCAATCTAGGCAACTGGCGATCATAAAGACTGGTTTTGAAATGGAACATGAAACAGGTATTAAATGTGATAACATTTGAAAAATAAATTTAAAAATTACCAAATATTTTAAAATTTAACAAATGTAAATATTTTAATGGAAATTTTTATTCGAGATAAAATGTCTTATGATTTTTTTGCACTAAAACTCATAGAAAACTACCTAGAGTAGGATATTATTTGTTATGATTATAGTCTTTTCCTGGTAGTTAATTCCATAGTAAAAGATGAATCTCCCACTAGGAAACAGGCAAATAGAAGTCTGTATCTTATAAAAAAAAATTAGAAACAAGTTTGAAACAGAAGATAAAAATACTTCTACATGAATTCTGCTAATTTCCAAAGAAGAGGAAATTTATTCAGTTTCTAGTGAAGCATGAAAGAGGACAATCCACATGAAAGCTACTCCATTCCTCAGGAAAAAAAAGGTAGAACTAAAGCCTTCTCTGAACAAAAGTTTGGAAGAATAAGTATTTAAACCATAGCTTATGACGCTAATTCAAGCAAAGACATAGCTGTGAGTGATGTGCACCAATAAGAAATCAGAGCTGTTAAGGAGGGGCAGCTCATCCACTATTGAAATTGAAGTCTCAGAAATGTAACTAAAAACAAATAAAAATTAAAGAATTCACAATAAATCCTCACAATTTAATAAAGACTGACATGGTTCAACTACATGGGGTTGTTACAATGCTTTTGAGACTGGAAACACTTGAACTGGATTTGTGTTTGATTTTTTAACACAGTACAATTTCAGGGAAATACGTGCAATAGAGACTGAAATCAAAGCCATTTTATTGAATCTGATATATTGCCAATTGTTTCTTAAATCAATAACAGTATCCAAATGATAGAATTCTATTTTTGAATGAAAATAGGTTTTCTTTCCAAACATATATCTAGAGAAGCCATAACTTTTTGCTGAATCAATACATTTTCATTTACATCAATACATTTATTTCTCAGCTCCAGCTTTTTTCAGTCAGAAGTACTTGCCCATCCAATGCATATTTCCAGACAACAAGCTAACTCAACACAGCAGCATCTGCTATTCTGCTATGAATAAATACAATGTTTTTCTATGGAATTGAATTCATATCATTGAAAACAACATATCTGAAGCTATCACACTTTACATTAAATCAGCATGGTGCAACTGCAACCAAGATTTGTTATTTATTTTTCAGCTTCTGCTGAATGCATGCTCACATATTGAATAGGCAGTGTTTTGCTGGTCAAAACCTAGAGCTAGTTGAATATATACATTCAGGTATTTTCCAAGTGGAGCTCAAATATTTGCAATAGTGATGGAAAACCAGGTCTCATTACCCAAGCAATTTTGCTTTCCTGTAGTCTCCAATTCTTAGGACTGATAGGTGAAGGGCAAAAGACTTTGGAGACCAACTCCTCAAAATCTCATTACAATCTCTTTCTCTTTACTTGCTAAGTGTAAGTTGCCAGTAGTGAAAAGTGTGATTGCTCTGGGTACAGATCCAGAAAGTATGAATAGAGCTTTCTATTATTTCTATTCAAACTATGGATTGCCAGAGAGAAACTTTATCCAGGGGAAATTCGGATTTTAATTTTTTACTTTTGTTTTTACTTCCAAGTAAACATGAGGGTGTGAGGAGATAAGATACCTTCTTGTAGCTGCATTCCTACATCAGCACTTTTGTTAGTACTCTTTCCTGATTCCTACGCTTATGTACCATTCCATGTACCATGAAAGCATTTTCTGCTATTCAGATTTGAAGACGAGAGAAAGGTGAGTACTTTTTCAGGCCAAGTCACTTATCAGTTATCTTTGTTGGTACAACGTTTGTGTTTGAAGAAATAGTTGACAATGTTACATATTTTACTCTTCCATTTCTCCTGCAGAACTTAAAAAGCTGATGGAGAAACAAGTATAGAAACAAAAATGCTTGTCTATGAAGTCTATTTCCAATTAATGAATAATTAGGATGAGTATTTTAAGTGTATGTAGCATAATTAGAAAGAGAGCATTTTCTACATATACTGTTTATCAAAAATGTTTTCATGCTGCTTAAAAGGTTTTTGTCTGACAGTGGTAAACAAAGTAAAACAAGAATAGTGACAGCTACAAAATGAGAAATGGATTTCATGTTAGCTTTTACTCACAATAAATGATTTTTTTTTCCTTAAGCCTAGATCCCACCAAAAGTGACTGATTGAGGGGACTTTTAACAATTCAGTATAATAAGCCATGAAAATTTCCTCAAAATGATTATATTGTAACAGATTAAAAAATCAGTCATATATGCATGGACCTACTTCCATCTCTGAAGCCTTTCCACAGTGGAGAGTAACATCCAGGGAAAAAACCTCCACAATTATGTGCTCAGATAAGGATTTATATTTTCATTACAATGTTTGACCTTAGGCTGCAGATATTTATTCAATACAATTTCTTATAACTACCATACCAAATGTAACCTTAATGATACTCCACAGTTCTGCGATGCAAATTATAATCTGTTCATGATTCCTGATTGTGAAAATGAAGCCTAATTAAGTCTTTTCTATTCAAGGAAACATTACACATTAAAAGAGGATTTTTTTTTATTGGAAAAGCAAGGTCAATATAAACAATTAAAAAGAATTTGTTGCTGAGCAATCTGAAAATGTAATTTCAAATGCTTTTTATTGGATTCAATTTAGGGGTTCCCCACTGGTTAATTCTTGAAGCCCATTTATGAGAACTGCAAGCTTCACTGTGTCCTAGAATCTACTTCTTCACCAAATTAAGATAAAAGTGAACTATACATACTTTAATAAAGTATTACATGTAGGCTTTTGCCCCATAAATCAAAATTTTTTTGCTAGAACAATCTTTTCTGCATTTTCCCTGAGCATACATATTTGTCTATAACAAATGTACACTGCATGGTGGGGGTTGACAAAAATTATTTTAAGATACTGTCCAGAGAAAATAGAGATCTAACACTTCAATTCTGAGCAGTCCTTTTGAGACACTTCATCTAATTTGCAAATATTTTCATAGATTACATTTCATCAATAATTTTATTAAATTTCCTAGAATAATATTTCTCTTCTCTGTATTCTATATATATTATTTGAACTTTACATAAAGCTTTTCTGTACCCAGATATGATAACACTATGAATAGAGTAAAACACACAGTGGAGAAATGGAAGTCAGGAATCATTTAATATTCAAATTCCCCGACTGGACTGCAACATGATTTGGACTGTAGAGGATTGCCACAATACAGTTACCAAAATATTAACAGAAATACTGACATTAAATATCACTGCTCTTTTTAAGTTTTGACTTCTTAAAAATGTGTTTGCAACATATATAACATTGTAGTTATATATGTTTATGTCAGTGTACGAAGGTTTCAGCAACAGATTTTCTGATAGTGATTATAATGGCATTGTGGCTTTAGCACTTCTCAATAGCACGGTTAATCTAAACTCAGAACTCTAATGGTAACACAACCCTTTAATGTAAGTAATGATCTCTTTCCCTCCTTTCACCGTATTGCCCATCCCTGTGACCTGATGGCCTACTCACTGCAAATGTTGGAATTGTGTCAGAAATCTTTCCACCACTAAGGAAAAGACACTGACAAATACTTTTTTCTTAACTGTCCTCTATATAACCCCATTCAGCGAAGACCTTCAGAAAAACTTTCCTTTCCCTCCCTCTCTCTTTCCCTCTCTTTCTTCTGCCTTCTTGTCCTCCCATCCTTTTTTTCTCTCTTTCTGTTTGTCTCCTGATTTTCTTTTTCTCTGTTTCATTCTGTCTTTCTCATGTGGTACCATCAGAAAGAAGGTTATGTTTATCAGATACTAAATTATGTCTTATATATTCAAAATCTTTAAGTACTTTTTTTTTTTCAATATCCACATTGGAATTTTAAGTATATTAATATATAACATGTTGATATATTAATATATTCATATCTTAGCATTTATCAATATGCATGCATGGAAAACAGTTCCTAATTCTATTGCCAATGCACAAGAAAAAAATTGAATCCAGTTACTTACTTCAACATCTCATTTGCTCTTCCATGCTAAATAGGAAATTACTTGTGCAGACAGCAGTGACATATACTTACTACAGTGCTGAAGAGAAAAACTTTATTAATGAGAAGTGGTAAGTGTATAATCCAGCCCTACCATGGTAGTCTCTGCCTGGAGAAGTTCTAACCTTCCTACCTTTTATTCTCATTCACCTATGGATTCCTACCAGAAATGCTTGTTCCTTATGGGCTTCTTGTGTTGCAGAGGTGATATTACACTAGACAATATTTTAACAACAGAAATGAAGAAAAAAAAGTACACATCTAAAACGTAAACTGTTTTAAAGCTTTTAAGGTGTAAGTTCAACTTTGTAAGCAGTGGTTTAGCCCTTTTAATCTATCCTTGTGCAAATCTACTGCATTGCATACAAATTTCTCTACTGCTGATCTAAGCTTTTTTACAAGAAATGGCTTACCTTGTATTGCATTCTCTCCTCTCCTATTTTCCTTTCCTGCCTTCAGGCTTACAACCACAGTTACAGTTTTCTTTCCTCTATCCAGCTGAGGAGGGGGAATGATAGAGTGGATTGGTGGGCACCTGGCAACAGTCAAGCTCAACCCACCACAATCACTCTCAAAGTAAAGGCTTTCTCCCTTATATTTAATCTAAATATTTCAATTTTAAACCATTACCTCTTGTCCTGTCACTACTGGTCTCTCTCAGTCTTTCTTGTAAGACCCATTTAAATATTGAAAGGCTGCACCAAGTTCTCACTGGGGCCTTCACCTCTCCGGGCTGAAAAGCCCCAACTATCTCAGCGTTTTTCCATAGGAGAGGTGTTCTAGTCTTCTGAACTATGCAGTAAAACAATCTGCAACTTCCGAATGTAAACTACTGAGATTGTGGTAAGGCTGAAAGGAAGCTGAGACATCTCCATGATAAACATAAGGTATTTGAGAAGATACGAAAGAAACCAATCTGAGAGCTGCCTGGATTTGCTTTGTATGCATCTCTTCTCCACATGAACTGTTCAGTTTCTCTAAGGAGGCACATAGTTGGTACAAAATAGTGTCTGCTATTTTTTCTTTTCATATTGTGAATTATCTCGCCAGCAGCACAGCATAGTTAGGTAATTCTCTTCAAACAGTTGTCAAGAGCATTCATTGTAATTGAATTATTATCTTTCAGGCGATTTTTTTTTGTAATTGATATTGATAGACCATATAATTTGTCTCAAATATAAAGCTTAAAACTGAAAAGCATTTAGTGCTCATAACCCCCAAATTTCACAATACTATCACAGAAATATTTGTATCATCTGATTTTAGGCTAAGGCTTGGCAATTTTGCTACCAGAGGCATATACATTTTTTATATATGCATTTGCAACATAGGTTGTGATAAACTGGAGTTAAACTGTAATCTCTGCCTGTTAACTGAACTTCACAGGGCTAGAAATTGAAAAATGAAATCTTCTTTTCTGTGACAACAACAACAACAAAAAAAGCAATTATAATTTCTGCCCACGCAATATTTTACATAAATCTCATTATGGCATCTGGACAGCTATTACTCTGCTTATTCAACAACCTTGATGAGCTCTCTTTTTAAAGATGATCTAGTAGCTATTTTTAGTATAGCACAAAAAAGCACGTTTTAAGGATGTAATTTTAATATGTTGCTGTCATTTCTTTCACATTTTTTTGTACAAACACTAAAAAACATGTGCCATGAGTCTCATTCCAAACCTACTTTAGTTAATGGAAAGAATCTCTCTGACTCTAATGGATTTGGACCCATTCCTTTGTCATTTGGGTAGGCTGCTAATCTCATTCCTTTTCCAAGAGTTTTGGAAAGAGAAAGTGTTTTCAAGACTGGGTCTGCATTTCATGTTTTGTTTTGCTTCAAGGATGAATGGCAAAATGTCTTTCTGGGAAATCTAGTGAGTTTTTTCAGTTTCACTAGTATTTGGAAAGGTGATAGTTAAAGACATCCAATGAGTTTGTGCTTGTATATGTTCATACACACACAGACTAATACGTAGAGAAATTCAAGTGCACATATGCATATGATTTCTCTAACTCTTTATCATATGGAAGAGTTATCATATGTGTTCTTCTGTTCACCTCTAAGGAATGAACAGTATTGAAATGTATAGAACACCTGATCGTAATTACCTTATGTATCCAGGCTATCAATCTATAGTTATGATAAAATTAGTGTATAATTATGACATTATGTATATTACCATGAAAGAAGTTAAGTCAGATCTCATGGGCAGAAGAATAGGATGCTAAAACTTAGGAAAAAAAAAAGCATAATTCATTGTGGTTCCTGGATAAGAAAACCTATTTGAAACTTTCCAGAAACTCATTTGTTTTCCATATTTTATCTCAAAATGAAAAAGAAAATAGCACAATCCCTCTGAGGTAGTTAAAAAGGTGTTTTGACAGTGCAGCATGTGCAACCAAGCCCTGCCAATGGCTGTCACATCAACATATGCCCAGTGTTTCCTTGGTACAAACTGTTCCTGGCAGCTGCAGGGGATGTTATTACTATTAGAGTCATTTTATATTTATGCCCTTACTTGTTTTGAAGTGGAAGTAGAACTGGTAAGTGATATAGAAAAATTATAATAAAGATTGTGTAAGTGACCTTTTTATTCCAATTACTCCTATGAGAAACATGCACAGTAACGGACTGAATAGCCTTGTCTCAGGCACTTTTCCACCTTAGGCCAGTGCTACCACTCCAGAAGATGTGCTAGAAAATGTGAAGGGAATATGTTCTGTCTCTCAGAGAACAGCATATTTAAAGAATGAAAAGTCTAACTCAGGGGGAAAAAACTCTGGTCACTGTAAGGGCAGAATAATATCCTCCACATACTGGGAAGGTCTAGATAATGAAAAGATCCCCAAAAGGGCATTAGCTGTCAAGCTACCTGCATTCACTGACAGTTCTTCTGTAAACAAAAGTAAGCATTGCAGCTGACTTTCAACACCTACATGAGTTCTGCACTAAAGACTAAATGTATACATGTGAAATATACACATACTAAGCACCTAAATACAGGATTGGCTCTCCAGTAATAACTACCAGGTAAGAAACTTCACAGTTCCTTTTGGATTCATTTTACTATTCCTATAGTAAGCATGCAAAAATCTCTAGACTGCTCCTGAAAATTTGCAAATTTCTACACCCATGAAGACAAGCACTACAACCTAGAGTCAGACTAACCTTTATGCTCAAGGGATAAGTTTTATGCATTTATTGAATTTGTTATGGATAAATATAAATCAAAGAAATAAAGAAATAAAAGAAAATAAAAATTCAAACAGTATATGATCTCTTTCCAGGAAGAAAGTGTCACTGAATTTTCTCTGTTGTGTAGCATGCATCTGTGCCTGTTCAGCAATTATCATATTTCCAGTGTTGGAGTCTTCATTGATCTGGTTTAATAATTAGTATTTAAACCAGCTTTTTGATTCAGTGACAGTTCCCCAAAATAAAAGGTAACCCACAACATGAATAAAGACTTTTTATTATACTACCTGGTGATATGTTAATGTACCTCTAAGCAAGCAGTAGGAGCAAAGAAAAATTACTTCAGTGGGAGAATTGTGATTTCCTTGCAATGTGTTTGCATATGCTGCAGATGGTAGGGGAAAAAAACCAGCCAGCACATGCTGATAAGTCTGCTGGAATGATATTGGTGCTATTCAGATCAGTAGATAAAACGTTGGCCCTGCACCCTAGATAGGGACATTTCCTATCTCTATGCATTTTGATCCTATCTGTCTGGGTGGCATAAATTACTGTATTCCATGGTTGACAGATATGTTGTATGTAGTTAAATGGAGAGTCTGTGAATGTCTCTGTAAGAAAAATTCTTTTTCTGTTATAAGCTGGCATTCCTTCAGCATCTTCCGGACCATCCAAGGTCCACTTTAGAAGAATATATGGGAAAACCCCCCCCACGTTTGCAGTTTTAATGATGGCAATGATTATAATGATTCAGATAGAGTATGAAATGGATTTCAATGTGAATACAATGAATATTCTCAAGACCTGAATGGATATCAGTTTTTTCCATATCACAGCATCAGAGACCAGTCCACGTTGCCTGCCTGGAGAATGTGCTCCAAGGTGGTGCTGTGTTCTAAGCATCTGAGGTTTAACTATACCACACAAATGGTTGTGTTGATTCTTTGCATTTGCAGAAACCAGTAAATTTTTTGTTTAGCTGAAAGCCAAGATTTGAGGAGATGCCTGTATAGTGCCACAGAAATAGCAGGGATGGTTGAGCTTAATTCTTGTAAGAAAGCACCTAGTGCCCCTGTCCTTCATCCATGACTTATCTTTCATCCTCAGCTTTTAGAAGAATGCTCCTTTTCTCTTATATCGCATAATTGCCCACTATTGCCCAAAAATCAGGTGCAATAGAGTTGAGTTAATATTCTAGCAGAAAACTATTACTTAAGCTATGAATCTTTAAACAATAGTTGTAGTTTTTGTATTACTTTTTCATTAGCTTGGATTGGCATACTTCTACAGCATGTTTCAAGAGGTTTTTTAAAGACACATACTGAGTTCAACAGTAATTTATGTATCAGCCATTAGAAATTTGATAAATCTTTATGACACAGCTTTATCTAGTGGCTGTGTCCTTGGCTTTAAGTAATTTTGGAAAATCTGACTTCAATGAAAACTTTAAAAAAATGTATTCATTTCAATATTTTGTGGGATATATGTGTGATATTATTTAATATGTATGGTAAAACAAGGGTGATATTTTACAATGCCTGAAGTAGTGACTGAACTACCTCATTTACCAGAGCAGGTCAAGCATGCCATCAGTGCTGTTCTGATGCTAATTTACTATAAGGGAAAGCAGACTATATGGAACAGATGGAACTTCAGCTAATAAGGAGATACTGGTTTGCCTCAGAATCTACAAAGTTTATGTATTTTATACCCCATACCACAAAGACTACAGCTTACAATGCAGTGAAAATAAATTTAAGAAGCAAACTTTTGATGAGGAAGCATGATGTTAAAGTTGGATCACAAAAAAAAAAAAAACAGAAGTACTTTATATTATGTGATTAAAAAATTAGGGACGTATATCCTGCATTTTTATAGCAATACAATACCAGAAGTGAAATATATATGTATACATGGAAATAGATCCCTTGTCTTTTAGAACTGCTCAAATATTGCTGGAACTACAATTGTTTAGGGGAAAATCTAATTGTTTAACATTAATAACGAAATACTGCAAAATAATTAAATAACCCATTTATTATTCTAAAATTATGTAAATTTATACTTTATTGTTTTAAAAATAAGAAAATTTAATCATTCCTTTTTTTTTTAATAAAAACATATGATATTCTGAAATATAAAGCACCAAAGGTATCATTTAGTTATTCTTCTGTAAAGACACAGGAGTTTAGAAAGTAATTTTTTTACTATGTAAATTAATAAATTTTAAAAACAGTACAGATTTGGTAACCTTTATTTTAGCTGAAAGCTTATAGGGAATCTAACAAGTGCTGCACAGAGAAGTGAGGCTTTGTTGGTTTTACTTAAAAAATAACATCTGCCTTTGCTTTTCTAGCAACAGGATCTGTTCACATAACCACTGGAGACAATTTAAGAAAAAGGCAGTCTGTCACTCATCGCTGTTTAAATCAATTTATAGATGCTATTATCATGGGAATTAATCAATGAACACATTTTCTTAAAATTGGCATCAGTGGCAGGCACCCAAGAACATATTTCAAATATGATTGTTGAGGATACACCTTTGCTATTTTGAGTATTTTATATATAAATACAGTAAAATTATTCACATCCCAAAAATGCTGAAAATTATGCACATGCTTTATAGCTATTTGGGGAAACAGTGCCTGCAAATGTTCAATGAATCATGCACTGTTTAACAATGAACTCTTTTTAGAATGCAAAAGGTCTGCCGTACAAGTCCATAAATAAGACAGGTGCCTACCATTTGGAATAAAGGATGACATGGCAGCCCCACAATGCTGAATAAAGTTATTGTAGTGGGTTGATGCTGGCTGAAGCCAGGCACCCACCAAAGCTGTTCTATCAATCCCTTCCACACCTGGACAGGGGAGAAAAAGTATAAAAAAGGGGTCATCAGTTGAGATAAGGACAGGATGAGATCACTCAGCAAATACTGTCATGGACAAAACAGGCTAGATATTAATTGAATTTAATACTAACAAAATCAGAGCAGGATAACGAGAAGTAAAATAAGACCTTACAAAAACCTTCCCCCCATCCCTCTCTCCTTCCAGCTCCACCTCCTCCCCAGAGGAGCAGTGAGATAGGAAATGGGAGTTATGGTCAGTTCATCCCCTGTTGTTTCTCCCACTGCTCAGGGAGAGGAGTCTTTCCCCTGCTGCACCGTGGGGTCTCTCCCACAGGAGAGAGTTCTCCGTGAACTTCTCCAACGTGAATCCATCTCACGAGCAGCAGCTCTCTGTGAACTGAACTGCAATGTGAGTCCATCCCACGGGCAACAGTCCCCCTCAAACTGCTGCAGCGTGGGTCACCCTTCCACATGGTGCAGTCCTTGAAGCCTTTGGAGTTACCAAGGATTGGCTCTGCCACACATGGAGGAAGCTTCTGACAGCTTCTCACAAAAGCCACCCCTGTAGACCCCTGCTACCAAAGCTTAGCCATGCAAACCCAACACAATTATTAACTCCAAACACTTAACAGCAGCAGTGTTCACAAAAAACAAAAACCAGAGGACAGACCGCCTGAAGAGATTCTGTAAGTTTTTCTGTAGTTAAAAGGATCTCCAAAGATTCACAAAAGATACACCCCCTGGAGTTCACAGTGCATCTCTCATTTGCTGATTCCTGCTGCTCGTCTTCTGAAGTTGTGGCATTCCATAATGCTGTAAATTTGGGATAAAAAAAAACCCAAATTTTTTTTGTTAATTTAGTCCTTTATTCCTCTAGCAACGCTGCTAGGATTTTTAAACTGTGCTCTGGAATTTAAGCATCCATTTCCTCTTCTATGCCATTTTTCATGTTTTTATGGGCAGAACATCCAGTGTTTTGTCCCATTATTTTTTCTGCCTGTTTATCAAAGGCCTCTTTTTTGGCACTTTCTCAGAAGCATATCATCTATCTTGATTACTGACAATATTGTAATCCATCAAGTTTTTACCCTCATCTGCTTTTCAGCAGACAGTTAAGCAATGAGAAGACTGGATTCTTATGTTTAGAGAAGCTTTAAGAATAATAATAATAACAACAAGACCAACAACTTTACAGGTAGTACAATTCTACCACCTGCTCATGTTCTTCTGAGGAAGACATTTTTGGAAATGAATAGAAATAAGTTTTTTTTTCCAAATTTATCTTACTTAGGTGTACTTACTTAGTACTTTATCTTACTTCAGAGATAAGAACACCACCCATAAAAGCTAACTGCTAGCTAATGGACTATAGTCCATTCCACTTAATTTACACCCTCAACTGAAATATCCAACAGCAGACTTCTTCAGGTTAGACATCAGTCATGTAAAGTTAATTTTGTAGCAAGTACACAAATATCAACTGCAGGTGAGGCAAAACAACTTTACATATATGTTTAAATGTCAAGGATGTTGATCAGACTAATTGGCAATTTTAAATCTTTATTTTTAATCTATAGACTGGGAAGTCCTCTTAAATTAATGAGTAAAAATACTGGAGGTGAGGAAGCCTGGATGCAGGTAGGAAATGAAAGGGGTAATAGAAAAGAGTGATTTGATGACTAGTAATCTGATACACTCCTAGAAGGAAAAAAAACAAAACCTAAAGTAGCATAGTGTCAAGATTAATTAAGTTAGAATAGTCTGAAAGACTTCACTGAGTATAGAAGTGACTTCCTTTAATCAAGACTAATATATTGCTGATTAATTCTTCAATTGTAGAAGTTTTTGTAGGAGTAAGGCTATTAGTTCTGCACCTAGGAATGCCACATTTGCTCTCCTGAATATTTGTTTAGGAAGATTATTTTTTTTTTTCCTAAGGTTATCTTTGTGGAATATTTAAAAGTACTGCACCCCATTACAAAGTAAGATTCATTTCAGTAACATTATTGTTGTATGGATTCTAATAAATCATAGTTAATATTGACAGACTCAAAAGAGGTTCACTATGCATTTCAAAAAACTCAAAATTTTATCCTTGGGTTTTAGGTGTAAATTTAAAATATTTCATGAGAATTGGAGCTCACGAAGAATCTACAGCTGACACTATTTTTTCTCTTTGAGTTCTTTTGCTGTGAAGAAAGAACTGAATAGATCAAATTGTTGCTTGATGTCCAGGAAGCAGAATACTGGAAAAATTGTCTCAACTGCATTCCATAATGGTGATTCCAGTGCAATGTTAAGAAGAAGAATAGAAATCTGTTATAGAAGTTATCAAGAGTAAAAAAGAAGTAAAAGAGATAATAGATAAAAAAGTGAGAGATGGTTTAACACTGTTTCAAACATTAGAAGATGATTGACACTTAGATCAGGAACTAAAAATTATTTTTATGGATAGTGACACTTAGCCTTGTCTGTCCAAATGTTTAAGAACCTTAACCTGAGGGTGCAGCTAATGAACACGATGGTATGTAGCTGGGTTCTCAATGTATCCCCAAGCAATAGTATTAGATGCAAGCAAAAAGAATAACACTTGCATTATTCCTGGTCAGCAGGGTGCCAAAACCAGTCTTCTGGAAAATCTAAGGAGACCCGCTGTCATCCCTGTTAGATGTACATCACTGAACAGCAATGGCAACTTTTCAGGTGAAATGTTGGGAGATGGAGTGGTGGCCATGTGACCAGTTAGGCATGGGAATGGGAGACACAGAGGCAGCTGACCTAAAAATATTCCTTTTAGATGATCTAAGTTACTGCAATGTCACTTTTCTGTTTTGTTTTCATAGTCATACCTATTGTCTTACTAGTCATGGTTATCTTATGCAATCTTTGTACCAGATTCTAAGTATTTTTTTCCTGTAAGTGATTTGAAGCTTATTTATTTGAAAATAGCTGCCCAAATTCTCTTCTCTCTGGTATTTTCAGCCAGAAGGTGTGAAAAATTTTAAAAATATTTTCAATTCTTAAGTTTAGAGAAGCTTTAAGAATAATAAAATAATAAACACTGTCTTTATTGCTTATTTTAATTTCAGGTTTTTTGTTTATTCTACATCATTTCCCCTCTACTCGTCTTACAAACTGTATGACAGCCAGAGAAATGCTGAACTGAAAACGCACAAATGTGAACAGTTAAAAATTTTTGTCTCCAGCAGTGATTGATTCATTTTGGATAATATTTGAGTAGGGTCATGTTTGCAAATTTTGACTGCTTGAAGAAGCTTAACAGGGACGCCAAGGGAAAAAAACAGAAATAAGCTAGAGACCAGTTTAGAAATGCTCCTAGAAATGCCTGTCCTGAGTACAGCTCTCCATCAGAGTCTCCCAGGAACAACTGAACGCTTTATGAATAAATTACTGTAATGAGCAGGCAGAAGTCTGTAGTGTTGGATTAGTTTCATTAATACGGAAAATGTCTTTATTAGCCTAGGAGTGGATCTAATGTCAAATTTAATGTCAAATGAGTGCTATTAGAGTCACAGTTTTTGTAGCAGACTCAAGAATACTCATTGTGTTTTCTTACAGTGGGTGCTGTACTACAGATGTTCTCTTCATATGGGTGTTATTTAAACGATGTCTGTTGAGCATAAAACTTAAGTGATGCATGTACATTTTAAGAGATGGCTTACTGTACTGTAGGTCTTATTGTGAGCATTTATTGTTTCCCTTTTTAGTTGAGAGCAGTAATTATCCCTGATATTATCTACCTTTCTAGCAAAAGGACAAATACCCTTCAGGCATATATGTAAGAGTTCAGAGAAATAAGTTCTTTCAGTTGTACTTGTCATGGCCTTGAGAGCACCACTAGTCCTGGCTGTCCCTGCTGAGCCCCACAGCAGGACTCCCTCTCACCCTGGACAGGGCACAGGGCCCTGCTGCAGCCCAGCATGGAGCCATTAATCCCCACCCCAGCCTTTTTTCATAGATGTTGGTCTCCAGCCCTGTATAAAGTGTCAGCACAGGAATTGCTCTCTGTGCTGGTTTGTGCATCCAGCCTTGGCTGTAGTTAGTGAGTGTATGTTTATAGTGATGATATGCATTCAGTCTTACTGCTGGTGGGACCTAGGGAGAGGGAATTGCAGCATCCTGGCTGAAGAGACTGGAGGGTGAGAAAATCCCTTTGAGCAATGAGTGCTTCTGGCTCCAGTGGGCCTGGAGAGAGCAATCTCCTGTCCCCGAAGACCACTGTATTCACCTTTCTTTAACAGACTTGATGCTTTACCTTTATCCATGCCATGTTGTTGCTATCCTGACTTCACATACGTGCTTTAATTTCAGATATTTCATCCTGTTTGCCTGTTGGTGCAAATGGCTGGGAATTCAATGTTTGGTTGATGAAAGTGCTCAGTGATGGAAGTGGGTGAGCTGCATGTCCTAATAGAGATGCCTGCTCCCCCTGTGCATCCTCCTGACTTGCTTGTAGCCATTTGCAGACTTCCCTGCAGCCCTACGATTTCATACACTCCTCCAAAACATCATGACACATTTTAATGTTGAAATTTACCTCCTGCAGCATCCTCCTGTAAAAGGTAATATTTGGAAAAACAAACAAAAAAAAAATCTTCATTTCAGAGAACTCATCTTCCAGCCTTTCAAAATGAAGATTTATTTTGTATCTTCTGAGTTTTGCAAATTCTTGACCTGGCTTCACATTTCTATTCATGAATTTACTGTTTTCTTCTTTAGCAGTATGCTGCCATCAGACAGGAGATATTCCAGGCTGTCTTCAGCTTCACTGGGACCAGCTGAATTTTAAAAAGCTGCATGTGTTTTTTTCTTACTGCATCAAGTGCATAAGACACATTTAAAAATCTTTCTCCATTACTAAAGTGTACATGGGGTCTTTGTAGAAAACCACCACTGTCTGTGGCTGGTAGAAGCCTTAAAATATCTCCTGCCAGAGCCCTAAGGCTGACAGATCCTCATCGACAAATCCAGGTTTAGGCCTCAGTTCCTCAAGGTCAGGGGAGTAAAATGAGGGCTGACAGTGGCAGGAAGGGCATTACAAACTCACATCCAAATGGTTTTTCTGACTTTTACTGAAGTTTCTAAATGCAATATGTACCAAACATAGGCCAACACAGAGAGGAACAAGTTTTTCATGCAACAGTTTCACTTAGTTGTCCAAGCACATACCTGGAAATTTGGACCTCAGTTGCCAATTCTCTCAGTAGCATCTGACTAACTTCCCTCTGCTCCACACTCAGTTTCCAATTGATAGTCTTCCAATTGCTTTTCTTTCTACTCAAACTTGTCTGAGAGTAAATGAAGGCTTTCCTTGTATCAATGTCAAGGACTGACATTCCTGGCAGAAAATGTAGATGGTCCTGAAATATACCTCTTCCTGATAAGGTTTTGCAAATGTGTCTCTGGAAGTCAGTGTAGCAGTGACATGACCACCACCAATTTCATGCTGGGTGTGTGGAAGTATTATTTTGGAGACAACTAGCAAGCATGAGATAGCTGGAGCACACTGTTGACACAGTTGTCTGACTCCTAACAGACACTGAAGCCTTCAAAGGCTAAAAATTTGGTGGGCTCAACCTCAGCAGGCACTTGTGCCTTGCTATGGCAAACACTACAAGCACTAGGAAGCATGGCTACACTGACTTACATCAGGCATTGAATAAAGTGATTTTCAGCATGAACACAGACAGCAACTGGCAGTTGTAACTTGCATCTGCTCCTTTGAAATTAATTGTTGCTAAACTTCTGTGTAAAAAGATACACAAATCTTGCAAAACACAAATCACAAAGAAATAAAAGACTTTTCACTGGTTTCCGGATGACTCTTGACTTCATTCTGCCTGAAAGGAATTGGAATTCGGTATTCAGGAACATTTAGTTGCTAAATGAACTGTTACTAAATGTACTGTTACTAAAAGAGCTTTTGTGAGATGCCTTTCCTTTGAAAAACCAGGTAGAGAATATTCTACCTTAAGTTATCAGCTACACCTTTTGATTTTTTTTAATGTGTTTTTCATTCCAGCCTGAATTTTGTGATGTTCTGGTTTAGACTTTTCCTGGTTTTGAAGATGTTATAAATACTAACAGTTAAATTACAGTGAAAAATATTGTTCAAGAGTGTTTATGCAATATAGTTATATTATACTATTTTACCTTTTCCCTTTTTCTTTATTTCAGCGCTGATGACAACTTTGCACATCTGGTGTGGTTCATTTGCAGCTAGATGAGGCACTGTCAAATGATCCTGCTGCAGTCACATAGAACTTAAACAATAAGCATCTGACCATCTTTATCTTATTTTTTTCACATTGGCTATTGCTCAGCTTTTCAAATACCCAGACACACTTTTATCTGATGACATTGCATAGTGAATGTCACAAAAGAAAATAGAGAAATACATTAGAACCTCTGACTGCAAAGGTTATTTTAGCAATGTGTTGGAACAAGTCAACAACTGTGATGGGAAAAAAAAAAAACATATCAGTGTTCTTTTTATATTTTAAATTTCCTTTGATTCCATGAATTTCACTCTTTCATGACTTCTATTAAAAATGCATAAACTTTTTGATTAGTTTGTCACAATGTGGAACCAAACAACTGGGTATGACAGAATTTAATTTTGCTGCAGAAGAGACATTCCCTTGACACAGTAGCTGGGATCACCCAGTCAAAGCCAGAGTAAAGGTTAGGAAATACATCACAGTCAGGATGGCAGGAGGCATTTGATAACACCACAAATAACCTTATCCTTGCAATGATTTGAAAATAGGAGGGAGGGAAGGAAAAAAAATTGTAACATGAAGCTTTTTCAGAGCATGAGAACTTCTTTCAAGACCCCTTTTTCATTTTTCTGCACCAATGCCTTTCAGTTATTAATATTTTTTTTCTGCTTAATGAATGCAGGCTTTCTGGAGGAAAAGACAATCAAATAATAAGACTTTCAGATGTGAAACCCCCTTGAAGCTTTGAGTTAAAAATAATTAAACTCAGCCTTCTTAGGCATGTACAGATAGTGACATATATGAATTGATTTTGATAGCACTAACAGTGAGACGAAACAAAAAAAATGTAATTATAAAAAATGCTTTCTGTAAATACGTTACTAATAAAAACAATACAGGTCTTAAATTCTGTATTAGCAGTCCCACTGAGAAAGCTAATGAGTTTTCCCACTTGTGTTTTAGAAATATGGTCTTGTGTGAAGACAAAACTCAAGTTACAGGGCAGAGAAACAGACATACTGTGGTTCTGCTGGCCAGAGGAATGTAAAAAATAACACTGCAGATTTAGGTAGAAATCACTGGTGTTACAAGATCATTTAGACTGAAGAGTCAAAGATTAGATTTCATGCCAGCCAGGTAGCTCCCTTCTCTGTTGTGGACTGCAGAGTTTTAATCACACTACTCAAGCAACTACCACTGAGTCAGATGACATTTTAATTGCTTAAAATCTGCCATTTTGAAAGCATATTCTTCAAAATATATTTGCTTCATGGCCTAGATTTGTTAACCTTGCTTTAGGGACCAGAAACCTTAAGGGAAGATCTTAAATAGAAGACTTTGGTGTACTTTTTTGACATTTTAATTGATTTCTTGACATGAAATTTAGCCTCAACATTGCAGTAACATAGGTATGCACCTTTAATTAAATCAAAGCTTACAATTTCTTCAGATGGGCATGAAAGACAAATACAGTTTCATGTGACTTATTTCCCAAAGTAGCAATACTGCTTGTTTCTCTCTGAGTTGCAAAAATAATACTACAGAGAACATCATGAATAATGCAAGAAGTCTGATTTAACACCAGGATTATTTCTGGCATTCAGTATCTGTGAATAGCATATTAATAGCATGTATCAGTTTTTATGATTGAATGATAGAAATAACGAACTGGCACTGAGCCTTTGTGATTACTCGCCAAAAATGGGATCTGTTCACTAAATCTAATAAATTTTATGTCAAAATTTAAGCAATTCAGTGAGTTGTATTGCAGGCTAGAACATTGGCAATTTTCAATCTCTGTGTGAATTTACATGAGATGACTGGTTATCATGATGGTCATAAGGAAGTAAAATGTTGCTAATTTAACAACTATGCACCATGTAAATGTAAAATAAATGTATGTCATAAAAATGACATGTGACATTCAGAAAAATGTGATGACTCCTGGAGCAGAAATAAAGCAATATTCTTGTCTTTACCTTCCCCACAACATCAGTTTCAGGCTCTGGTTTGGCAGGGAGCACTCAAGATTTTTAGAGCTGTTTCAAGTTTCTCAGCAGTATAAATAACAAAAGAGATTACCAGAAGAGGAGCCCTGGAAAAAGAAATTTGCTGTTTTTCCTTCAGTCCACACACATAAATGTCTTTCCTTGGCAGCAGCCAGCCTGGCTTTTCCTTCTGTACAGCAGGAGGACAAACCATCTCTGTTCTGCTGATCGCTGCAGCCTGGTGCCCAGAGTACCAGAGTAACTCTATCATTCACGTGGATCTGAAAGTAGTTTGAGGATAAAGCCAATATTCCTTTAAGCCATTAACCCCACCACTTTCTAAAATCTTTTCTCAGCCATTTGTACTCAGCAAAGCTGAAATGTGAGCCTGATTTGTAAAGACAGGTGCATATGGAAATGAAAAGCCTATTAGATTAAGGTGTTTTATGGCACTGCAGTATTTTTCTCATAGAAAACAGGTGAATTACCAGTGAATTTTTGGAACTGAAGTTGAAAGTGTAGCAGATGCAGTTACCACAAATGTCACTTAGTCTAACACCACCTCTGCTTTGAATACTCTTCAAGCACTCTTCAATACTGAAATAGGGTCATAAATGCAGAGCTAAATCTCTTTAAAATGTAAAGGTTCCTGTGAAACTGCAGCAAACATAAACATGAACAGTGCAGTACAGATCAGCAGATGCAAATAGGTGGTCTTAGTAAGCTGTTCTGGCATTTGATTCCATATCCAAGAAAGGAGCAAAAATCTCAGCAGGAATTCTTATTTAGGATCCCTGCTATTATTAGCAATTTTTAATGTCAGATATTATATCTGAATCCGTATTAGGGTGATTTTTTTTTTCTGCAATCATTTTTGCTGGTTAAAGAAAGAAAAAAAGACATAGTATTGCCTAGTCTTCTACCTTTACTCCTCCAAATATTTAAATGGTGGGAATAATGAAATACACTGCAGAAACCCAGTCTGAAGGGTTTAGCATTCTTTTCCATCCTTGTGAAATACTTTGGCTGTTTTTCTCCAAACCTGATTCCTGTTCCATCAGGCACAGATAAATAGCTGCTTTCAGCCACAACAAGCTAGTTTCGCTAAGCACAACTATGGATTAAAATACTCCGTGTGTTCTCCCAGCTATGCAAGGAAATCATGATTCTAAACAGAAAATGCCCCTGCTTCTTTTTATTTGGTTCTTTTATTTTGCTTTTTGCATTTATCACGTTTTATCAGAGTTACTGTAAACAATAGAATTTTTTCTACTAAAAGGTGTTAGAAAATCAGAAGGCATTGCTTGCTTTAGTGCATTTTTACTTATGGGGAAAAGCCAACAAAGAACAACAGAATAAGACCTCCAGTGTATCTGAACTTGAAGAATATAATGTCGTGGACAGCTTCTTATGACTGAAAGCACAAAGTAGTAGAAACCTTTGTTCTTTGATTTGCAGCTGAAATACTTTTTCCTGTCTGTTCTTTTGGGAAATAGTATGAAAATTATAATTCTTCCCTGGCCAGTCCATGGGTTTTCCAGTGGCCATTTTATTGCAAACTATATTTAATTTGCCTGTGAGAGACTACATTCCCATTTTTCACAATGTGAATAGGAATCTCCTATACAGTGAAAAGCTATAAGTGCAATTCCTTAAAACTTAGACCTGTAAAGTCCAGTATAAAGGTCACTGTGTTGCCAGCACATACACATTTAAAATCTTTAGAACTCAGCTTTCATTTTTCTTTTTTTCTCAAATATTGCAAAGGCCATTTGTCTGAGATCCTTTTCTTTTCATAAGTCAGAGCTCTGTTCACTTTCTTCAATTGCTAATTGATTCTGACATTTCCTTTCTAGTTGTAATTGCTTTTTGTAGCTTTACACAGGTCCATCTAGCTTTTTTTTCAGGGGGTTATTGTGATTTAACCCCAGCTAGCAACTAAATACCACACAGCTACTCACTCACCACCCTGCTGCAGAATTGGGAGGAGAATCAAAAAAACGTAAAAACCCAAGGGTTGAGAACAGTTTAATAGTTCAAATAAAGCAAAATCATAGCGTACTAATAACTATAGCAATAACAAACAACCATATCAATACCAATAATAATAAGCAATAATAAACAATAAACCATAACAATAATTGCAATATAATTGTAACAAAAAGGGAGAAAACAAAAAGAGAGAGGAATAAAGGCCAAGACAGACAAGTGATGCCCAAGAAAATTGCTCACCACCCTCTGATGCCCAGCCTGTCCCTGAGTAGCAATCAGCCCCTTCCAGCCAACTCCTCCCTATATACTGAGCATGGCATTCTATGGTGTGGAATATGCCTTTGGCCAGTTTGGGTCAGCTATCCTGGCTTGGGCCCTTCCTGGTTTCTTGTGCAGCTCTGCACCAGCAGAGCACGGAAAACTGAAAAGTCCTTGACTTAGGATAAGCACCACTCAGCAACAACTAAAACACCAGTGTGTTATCAACATTACTCTCATCCTAAATTCAGCTCTGTACCAGCTCCTAGGAAGAAAATTAACTCTATCACAAATGAAACCAGGACAGGAGAATAAAAGAGATAAATCCATCTAATTTGTCCTCCCAGTTGAAAGTAAGAATCCAAAAGGGATTAGAATAGCAAGCCATTGCTCCAAGATATATTCAGCTTCCAATGAAAATACTTCATACAAGGAAACATAGGCTTCAGAGTGCTACTTCTCCTATCATAGATCCCAATTTTATACTTTGTACATTTCTGCACACTCAGAAATCTGAACATTGATTTTCAGCACTTAGTACCAAACTGCAAAAACTGCAGGAGTATAACTATGTATCATACAAATAAAATATGCATCAATGGTCTTAATTTTTATTATTATCATTATTATTTTAATTCTATGGGAAAAATATCTATAGGTATTTATAGACATTCTATGTCCCTATATAATTACTGGCAATATTTAGGTTCCTCTCAGGTAAATTGTAAAAGGTCAGTTTTCACAATATGTTCATCTCTTCATATTTTAGCAAGTATGTTTTAAGTTTGTGATGCTCTTTCCCAAAGCATCCAGGAAGATGTAAAACACTGTGGTATGTCTGGTTGTTGCCAGCAGCTGCTCTGTGTGGGAAACGTAGAATCTTATTTAATACCTCCTCAGAGATGGCAAACAGATGGTTTAATGCACTCTTGAAATGTTTGTGCTTGAGATTCAATTATTTTTGTTCAGTTAACAGCCTATTACTACTTTCAGGATAAAATGATGTAACATTCCTGATCTTAAGGCCATAGACTGGTGCAGGCTAACATTTAAACATTGTTATACAGTTTGATTAAGATTCCACTTTTGTTTAAGATTTCCAGTTTCCTTGTCCAGTGTCTCCTTTTTTCATAGAATCACAGAAGCCATTAGGTTGGAGATCTCTGAGACCATCTACTACAACCTTTGAACACGACCATGTCAACTAGACCATGGCAGTAAGTGCCACAACCAGTCTTCTTAAACACCCCCAGGTAAGGCGACTCCATCACCTCCCTGAGCAGTCCATTCCAATTTTTAATCACCCTTTCTGTGAAGAATTTCTTCCTAATATCTAACGTGAATCTTCCCTGGCAAAGCTTGAGGTCATTCCCTCTCATCCTGTCACTCACTGCCTGAGAGAAGAGGCCCAGCCCCACTCGGCTACAACCTCCTTTCAGGTGGTTGTAGAGCGATAAGGTCACCCCTGAGCATCCTTTTCTCCAGGCTAAACAACCCCAATTTGGTTGCTCTTCAAAGGATTTCTTCTTTCTCTTCTTTCCTTCCTGTTCCTCTGAGGGCACTATCTAGTTGTGAGCAGTGTCTGATAAACAGTAGCTAGTGCACAGCACCTTGCGTAACTTTGCACCTCTCTGGAACTGCCACAGCATTTTCCCTTCACATATTTTATCACTTTAACAGGGCCCTGTAGTTGCGCAGGGGTGATCTTCCAAGCCATTGCAGCAAAGAAGTCCTCCAAAAACTGGCCCACGTTCTCCCATATTCCATGCCACTCATGACTATTCATCCTTAGGGCAGATCTCTGAATAATCTCCCTAGAAATCTCTTTCTTGGCTCTAAACATGATGTAGACCACACTGAGGAGACCTGGCAGACTTAGAAACAAAACCATGCTTTCCTTAACACCCAAAGGAAATTTGAAAGTCTCAAACACTGTTGTAACAGACCTGAAGGAGGAAAAAGAGGTGAAAGGCTAGGGAAAATCCTGTTTCCCCTACAGGCCGGGTACAAGTATTAATGAATTCCCAGAAGTAGCCCCCAAGGCCAGGCCAGGAGAGCAACACTGAACACACATCCCAAATGACCCTTAATGTTATCATGCCGTAAACTGAAACAAGTACATCAACAAAGCAACCCTGATCCCTCTCCCTGCCCTGAAAAAGAGCACCATGATGGGCACATAGAACATATAAGGAAATATATATGGGGTTAGGTACCACACCCACATGAACAGACCAAGAGACATTATAACCAGTGGCTCTGTACCTAATAACCAATGCTTAGATCAAATTTGCTTCCAATCCCCTCTGGACAGATCTGTTGTTATCTCAGCCCCTGGTGCCATACATTGCATTGTGTGCCAGTTACAGATGTCATGGTTTAGGAATGGTACTCCCCAGTTCAGTGCCGTCACTGACACTGTCCCAAACCAGACACTGCTCACACGTTACCCCCACCACCCTTCCCTCTGTCTTTCTGCTCCAGGGGTGGAGTTGAGAACTGGAGGCACAAAAGGTGAATATCATGGGTTGAGACAAGAACAATTTACTGGAAACAGCAATGAGACAAGAAAACAAACAAAGTAACAGCAACAGTACTAATAACAAGAGTGTACAGAGAGTGATTTACATGCAAAATGCTCACTGAGGCCGACACAATGTGGTATGACCCTAGCCAGCAGCACCCCACTCCACCGCTTATCTGCCATGTTTGACACCGTTCTTCTTGGAAGCCAGATAGAGTCCTTCCCCCCTCCCCCCCCCCCCAACAATGACATAACATGGTTTAAAATAATCTCTTAGACATGCCCACCGCCATGCTCCCTCATCTACTGTAAAAAAATTAACTGTCCTGGCCGAAACCAGGACATACATCTTATCTAAACCTGCTCTCTTTTAGTTTAAAGCTGTCAACCCTTGCCCTATGACTACAAGTCCCTCTCGAGCTTTCTTGTAGCCCCTCTTCAGGCACTTGGCTGCTATAAGGTCTCCCTGCAGCCTTCTCTTCTCCAGGTTGTACAAAACCCACTCTGCCTGTCTGCATAGGAAAGGTGCTCCTTTGACCATCGCGGCCCTTCACTGGACTCACTCATGTCCTTCTTATGTTGGTGTCCCCAAAGCTGGATGCAGTGGGATTCCAGGAAGGTCTAATCAGAGTGGAATGGAGGGGCAGAATTACCTCCCTCAACCTTCTGGTCACACTCCTTTTGATGCAGCCTAGGGTATGGTTGGCTTTCTGGGCTACAAGCACGCATTGCTGGCTCGTGTCAAGCTTCTCATCTGCCAAATAGCATGTTGCCTATCGTGTTTGTTTCAATTTACTTTGGGAGAGAGGGTGAAGTCATTTGATTGTTCCAAAACAATGATAAACACGACAATACTTTACATAAATCCTTAACACTCAGAAAAAAATCCCTAATAAAACATGAATTAAAACAAAGTAAGCATGAAATTTCAGATTTATTTGGAGAGAGCACACAGCACTCAACCTCCTTTAAGCTACTTATTATAAATCATTTAATAGAAGTCATATGAGTCTGTACATGATTTGTATGTATAAGTAGCTCAGTGTCAGTATTTTCAGATTTCAGAAATAGCTAGCAGGACACATTCAAAGGTCAATAAAGCAACGTTCATATAAATGTTCTTTTACTCCACTATATTTTTTCACTCAGTGGTCTACTTTTTTATTAGAAACATGGTTATTTGGCCTTAATGATGGAAGCCAGGAGTGTTGCTTTCTCCCAAGTTAGGCAGAAAATATGTCTTTTTAAAATTCATGCTCAGAATATCAGCACTGACTCACCAAAATCCTCTACCCAATGCTCTGTTGGGTTATGACTTAAATAGCTAATGACAATATGCTGTCATTTTTCTAGGAAAATTAAGAAAACAAAATCACATAATGGGACTATATTTTCACTGAAAATCTAGACAGGGAAGATATATTAAGAAAACAGAGAGTTGAACATTGCACAAAATGTTGGTGTTTGTTATTGTCACGCCCCAGGCTACCCAAAAACCTGGGACTGAACCAAGATTCTCTTCTCTGGGTAGGCGCAAAGAGAAAATTCAACCAAAATTTTCCCAAGAGGTAAAAATAACACACAAAAGTTTACTGGCAGAACTACATAAAATAAGGCGACATTGGCAAAAAAATAAAGGGTACACAACATCACTTTTCCCGGCATAAACTTAGCCCATTAAAAATAGAAAACCTTACAGCCCATCTGATGTTATGTTCCGTGAGAAGAAAGTTAGAAAAAGAAGAAAGGGAAGAAAACAGGAAGATAGGACAGATATAGAAAAACAGGCATAGCTACCAACACCTGGTTCCAGCTATGAACTTCTCCGAGATGGAGGGAGGTGAAAAAGAGAGAGTGAAGGTACCTGGCCGATGGCTTCTTAAACTCTTGGCCCCACCCCCAGGCCTGCCAGCCCAGGTGGGACCTCGTGTCTTGGCCACTCAGAGGTCAGTAAGGTGACACCGAGGGTCTGCCTCCAGTGTCTCTTGATGGACAGGTACAGCAGGGCTGGGGCATGGGGGTGCGGGGGCACTGCCCCCCCAAGATGGAGCCCGACCTGCCCCCTTCCTCACAGTTCCAAGCACCACAAGATGTCTCGAAACAGACTACATCCTGTCTCTGACAGTTATCAAATGAGAGAACTAGGGAGATTGCAAAGTCATTTGGTTTGGTATGAAATGAAAAATTCCATGAAACTTTTTATATCTTTAACACTGATATAAAATATTTTTTCCTCCTTCTGCCATCTCTTTTTTGCAGGCTTAATGAAAAAAATTCAAATGAAAAAATTTAAGAGAAGAAAAAAAAGTTTTAAAACCTCCACACACATTCTTTTTCACTGAAAATTCAGTGAAATTCCATCAATTGGATCTGACAGTGTTTCATTATTTCATCTCTCTGTGGGTGGGCTTTGTTTTGGTTTTTTTTTCCAAAATGAATTTAGCTTTGGTCTTGGTGACTTGAAATTTTGTATAGGAAGTATCTAGAAGAAATGATAGTAAGAATCAAAATAAGAACAAGAATTAAAGGAATGAAAGGAATGAAAGGAAAGAAGAAATAAAAACCTTATTTGCTATTGGAAACTTTTAGCTATAGACTATTGGAAGAGTATAGTTATTAACAAGGATTATTCTCCATGAGAGTAAACAAAGAAGAGTATTTGTTATTGTTTACAATAGCATGTTCATTAGCTTACATAAACTAGAGACTTTATAAGCCTCTTCAAATCAAACATTTTTTACCAGGTATTTTAATTGCTGGTGCCTAGGCAACCATGAAATAAATTACAAGTTGCCCTTGCATGATTCAAACCTGGTATGAGATTTGCCACAAACAAAAGAAATATTTCTCTGCTGGATTTCTTTCTGCATCATTTACTCCCTGCAGTTTAGAGCAGATTAATGTGTTCAGAGACTGATTGCCGTAATTACTCTGCCCTGCTGCTCTTCTATATTATGCAAACAAATGCACATGATGAAAGAGAGAAAATGGACAAGAATAGAGAGTCTTGGGCTTTCCTGATATACAACTTGAAACAATAGACCATGAATAAAAGGTAAAATTTTGAACCAAACTTGAGTGCAGTTCACAAAGATAATGATGCATATCATTAGTTCTTTTTTCATGCTTGTTTCAATGACTTGTTATATAATAATTTGCCATTAAAATTATTTTTTAATTCATATTCTTAATTTAGGAACTTTGGAACTGTGACAGATTTTCAGTGTTGGTAAATATTTAAGTTCTTTTGAAAAACTGCTTTCAAATATTTGTTTGCCGATAGCAATCACCAATGGATATCATTCACTTATATTTCAGTTGCAGGAAATGACCATCATAAATAGTTTGGTTTTGATTTTTTATTCTAAAAGAGAGTAAAATAAGAAATTTTCACAAGTATGGAAGAAGACTTAAATTAATCAGGAGGTTTTGGATGGAAATCCCATAATTGCTACCATTAGCATGCTGACAATTTGTATACAGTACCTGTGTCTATAATTTACACATTCATACACACTACTGAAATCATTCATACCTTTTTCTGACTACACTTTACTTCTCTCGCACACTGTAAGATATTTGGTCTAAAAGTCCCATTTCAGGAAAAGGCTGGACTCAGTGACCTTCAGGGGTCTCCTTCTACCAATATTTTTGTGGCCTTATGAACCCTGGATTCCTGGAAATTGACTGAAACTCCCATTGACTTCTGTAAACCCACAGTTCAAAACTGTCATGGAAGTGTTCCTGCATTTACCAAATGGGTTGAAGTGTATTGCTGTTTATGGTTTACATAAATAGTTCTGGCAGAGAAGTTGGCAAGATGTATTCTTAGTAGTCCATTGGTTTTTCTTCTCCTCCTCTCCTTTTTTCTCTCCTCTCCTCTCACTAATAAAGATATGCATAGAATGGGGATCGTTGTACTTTCCTTTTCTTGTTGCTTGTACTTCCTTCCCCGGGTAATTATCAAGAAGAGAGGTTTATTGATTTTTTGTAATAAACATTAAGTAGCCTGTATTTGTAAATTCTCCTGTTTCGGTATTACAGGAGACCTCCTTTTTAGGAGGACCTAAAAAGATCTCACAGCATTAATATTATATTTGGGATTAATTCCAAACTTACGAATGGTAGAAAAATCCCTTTTCTTCAATTGCTTTGCAAATATTTTTCACTATTTTTGAATGTTCAAATATTTTTTTATTTCCATTGCAGTAATGTTATTTTAAAAATTAATATACAATATTGTATACATGCACGCATACTATGTATATAATAATAGATGTATTATACAGCTATGTAGATATATGGATATATAGACATAGAGATATAAATACAGAGCAAACTAAAAGTTTAGATAGACAGGAAGGAAGGAATGAAGGAAGGACAAGTGAGTAAAACTTATTCTTGAAGCGGGGTACTGAAAAATGGCAAATTTGTTTTTCTGCCAGAAGGAGTTGTGTGTTAAAGTCATTGGCAGTCAGCATAATCTCAGATAAGGACCCATATTGTCCTTTATAGGATTAGAAGAACACTATGTCTGCTTTATCTAGTTGCGTCCTTTGAGACTTATATCGTACTTACATTTGTTTCTCCTTTCTCATCTTTTAAACAGCGAGATCAGATTGCTTTCTCATATGTCTAAGTATATTTATGGAAAATGTGGCAAATTCAGCTAGAGCTTTCTCCTGTATTTTTTAAATTATCCAATTATGTTTGTTTCATCGTACTAAGAAAAAAAAAATAAATAAAAAATGAATAGAAACACTATAAACAAAACAAACAAAAACAAAGCAAAAAACCACAAAAATCAAATAAACCTAAAACAAAATAAAAATCAAACCAAAGACAAGCGGAGAATTTCTATGAGGCTTTTGGTCTGATGAATGTGGCACACTCTATTAATGCAAAATGAATATTTGGGGCGCAGGTCTCAGGAAAACCATCTGTGCTCAGAAATCCATACATATTGCAGGGCTAGAATGATTCTAGAAAATATTTTCAAAGGTGAAAGACATATAATCCAGTGGCCAATAAAAGCATTGAATAAATGGACTAGACTTATTTTGCCTGTTCTGTTTTCTCTGCTTTGTAGCCCAAGTCTATTTGCACATAAAAATAACCCTTTTTATCTTTTTCGGTATCTCTCACTGGAAGCTTGCTATTCAAAGTTCACCTATCATGAAACTTGCATCTCAACCAGAATACCATTATGTTCAGACTCAGACTGCAAACGGGTTCATGAGAGTTCAGTTAATTTGCAAACAAATGCTAGAATTAAATTTTTCAAGTTTTATGTGCTTTTGGATATTGTTACTATGGTTACTAAAACCATAGCATGGTTTTTATGGTTATGAAAAT
Source organism: Ptilonorhynchus violaceus (assembly GCA_013397565.1). Lineage (NCBI taxonomy): Eukaryota > Metazoa > Chordata > Aves > Passeriformes > Ptilonorhynchidae > Ptilonorhynchus > Ptilonorhynchus violaceus. Next base: position 588,657 of record VZRJ01001796.1, read on the forward strand.
CCAAATTTTATTGCATTAATCCTCCACTTAAGGCAAGCTCTTTGCAGTGAATCAAGCTGGAGCAGTACCTTGTTTATACCACTGAGGTCTTCCCCCTTTTCCCTGACCCATCTCAGGCCCGGATCAGCTATCCTGCCATTCTTACAGTTATGCCTGTGACTCATCTATGTTAATAATTTGTTTCTCTTGGCTTGGGAAACATTTATTTGTGTTTTATCTTGTACCAGAACTTTTCACCCTTGATCGTATTATTACTTAGTAAAGGTGAATCAGTTCAGCAGGGAGATGTTCAGAAGTCATTTCTTACTTGCTTTCATCTATTAATTACAGCCTGCCATCTCAGATTTTGTAAGTGACAGCGTGAAAGATCCCAGTCTGTTCTAGTGCATCCTTAAATAAATTTTACTTCAGCAGCAGCTGAAAAGCTCACATAGGATGCTGGAGCATCAGGAAATAATACCTCTTGAGTTGTATTTATGAAGGCTTAAACCATCACAGTTCAAATTCATACTGTTACAAATTTAAACTGATATTCACATCCTCACTTATGACTTCTCAGAAGATGACTAGCAAGCAAAAGAGTGTCTCAAATTTAATCTTTCACATTTAATGAACTAGATGTGTACACCTGCTCCATTACACTATAATGAAGCTCTATTCTTTGATGAAGACCAGAAACAAGGGAAATCTAGCTTACCTAAGTGAATGGTTAAAGCAGAATTTCAGAAACAGGCTTTCTTCTTTCACTTTAACAAGCTTATTTATGCTTATTGCTGTGAAGCTTTATTTCCTTTGATATAATCAGTAGGTAAAGGATAAGAGTATTTTACAAGTCTATGCCTAAACTAGAATATTAATCGTAGGAATTGTAGAACTGAACATCACAATGCCTACACTTTTTTTTTGGATACCTTATCTCTTTTTTCTTAAGAAGACAATAAGTATGATTACTATTTTCCTTTTACAAAAGTTGAATAAAATGGTAGAAGTCAAGTCCAGATACAAAGAGTCAGAAACTCAAATCACTGGATATTGATAACCACCTGTTGTGGTTTGACTGGACTCAACAACTAAGCCCCACAGAACTGCTTGCTCACCCTTTCCCGCTGGGATTGGGAAGACTATCAGAAGGGTAAAACTGAAAAAACTCATGGGTTAAAATAAATCGTGCATAATGGTAATTTAGGTAAATAGACACCATCACTCTAAATGTTGCCTCCTTCCTCTCTCAGCTTTAAATGCTGAGCGTGACACCATATGGTGTGGGATATCCCTTTGGTCGGTTGGAGTCAGCTGTCTTGGCTGTGTCCCTTTCCAACTCCTTGTGCACCCCCAAGGGTGGGGTGGGGTGTGAAGCATAAATGGCCTTGACTCTGTGTGAATGCTGGTTAGTAACAGCTAAAACACTCTTATGTTATCAACACTGTTTACAGCACACTGTATAGAAAACACAGCCCCAAAGAGCTTCTATGAAGAAAATTTACTCTATCCCAGCCAAAACCACCTCACCACTTCATACCCTTGAAGATTTACCGTAGATTTACCACAGCAGGGCAGATCACATATTTGTATCTTAACCAGGGGAATCACTCAGTTGTTTTTTGGTACCACTGTTTTCTTTTGAATCCTGAAAACTATGTGCAGGTATTGCATCAGAGAAAAAGAGCCTACATTAAGTTAAAAAGTATACAGAACAGAAAATAATAGAAATAATTCTGTAAATAAACCTGAAATAAACTATAGAAAAACAAACAAACAAACACACAAGAAAACATCAGCTGAAGCTAGTAACTAATGGCACAGTTTTCAAAGGGAACATCTAGCTTTGTCTTTTTCTTTTCCTTATTTTTCCCAAGGCATGGATGGCCAATTTCTTATCAGAACAAATCTTTGCTCTGAGTAATAGACCTAATAGTGTGGTCTTTGAAAGCAAATTGGAAACTGCTCTACTGACCACTTTAATTTTCATTCACATGTTGTGCTAGGAGTCAATGACTGATTACTTTGTTAAGAATACATCAGTGAAATCAGGTAAAAATATTGAAAAACAGAAAAAGAGAAAAAAAATATTAGCCAGATGCCTTGCTGCTATATTTGCTAAATTATGATTCAGGCTTAGCCAGAACTCAAATTTTGTCAATATCACCTGATTTTCCATTACTTAAATAACATTCCCTGAAATCTAGCTCAATGGTTGTTTGATTTTCTTTTTATATAACTTTACCACTCTCTCGAATTTGAATTTTTTGTTTAATAGTGTCCCGGTTTGAAGGAGAGGTGTCTGTCAAGGAAGGTGGGAAACCCTCCTTGGATAGAGGATGACCCCTCTCCCTCCTCCAAATTACTGTACCTTTGAAATTACGGGGCTCTCAGGCAAAGATGTGGTAAAAAGAATGACAGTTCTTTCCTAGGGTTATATATCTATGTATATATAATGAGACAGATAAACAGCAACACTAAGAGAACAGACAAGCCCAGTCACAGTCCTTTCTCGTTGTTGGGTGATTCTCCATTGGGGCAGAGAGGCTGCAGTGACTCCCCCGTGGCTGTAGGGGGTGCTGTGGCGTGAGCGCAGTGACCTCTCCAGGTGGCAGTGGCGGCTCCGGCGAGCGGGAGAGGGAGAGGGAAGATCGCTTCTGGTGCGAACCCACAGGGCAGCAGCGCGGCTCAGCACCAACCTCGGCAGCGGGCAGCAAGCAGCACAGGTAGGCAGGGTTGACTGGGGAGTGATGGACCTCGGTATCACCCACTGAGGGGCCAGCAGAAGGCAGGAACAGCAGAGATGAGCAGACCCCGGCGCCGACCCACGTGGAGCAGAAACCCAGGCTGGTGGCAGAGATGGTAGAGGCGAGCAGCTCCAGGCGGCAACAACCACAGCGTAACACTGCACTCTGTGCTGCGGGACCCTCGCAGAGATGTCACAGTGTATCCATGCTCTGGAGCGAGCCTATGGAGATGTCGCAGTGTAGCGGTGTTCCCGGAGCAAAACCAGCTCTTGCGCCCCGAACGCTGAGCTGAGAAGAGCAGCAAGCCCGGTCTCCACCCACCTCTTGCCAAAGTCTTGGGAAGTCCCCCTTCATCTCTCTCAGTGATAAGCTCCAGCCTCTGGGGAAACAACACCCTTGCCAATATTTCCAGCTCTTTGTTTCATTAACTGGGGAAGTTGTCCTGGCCTCTGGTTTGGGCAAGCGATCCCTTTTGTCCTTAAGTATCGTCCATTCTGGGTGATCAGCGTGGAATGCGGTTTGACGGATAACTTTCTTTGTTCTTAAGTATCACTCATTAGTTCTTGGCCAGTCCATACCCACCTACACAGCCTCCCTGCTACATGAGGGAAAGAAAAGAAATTTTCATTTCTCGAACCCATAACAAATAGTCTTAGAAGAAAGAAAGATAAGGCTATTTAAAGCTAATAATATTTTGATTCAGCTTTGAGTTTGTTATTCAGTTTGAGAAGGACTGAGTGAAGGACTCAATCTTGGATTTTACAAACAGCTGTTGTGGTTTTAAACAATTTTTTAATATTTGTAATCTCCACTTTTCTTGTCTCTGATAACAGGTATTTTCCCTGAGCTGATCAAAAGATTTATCACCTTATCTTTAGTTACTAACACGTTTAACATTTCTATTGTATTATGTATGTAACAAAACAGAAACATTTTGTCTAGTGACATAATATTAATAATTAAGTATTCGTTTAGTAAAAAGACAACCAATATCAGGACTTAATATGATTACAGGGGAGTTAAACAAAACATCATGACAAATGATGAAGAAACAACAAAATCTCAGCCACGTGTTTTTTTGAGAAATCACAAGTATTTGATTACTTCATCACCTTCTTTTTCCCCTTAACACCTGTGCCCAGATCCAGCATGAATACCTCCTGCATCTTGGTAGAAAAAGATGATATTCCATAGCCTTGTTGTTTCTAATTTTCTGGATTTGGTCTTGGAAATATTTTGTTGCAACTCCCAGAGTCAACAAATGTTGCCTTATGAGAGTTGAACTGACTTTTTACAATGAAAAACATTTGCTGCTAATTCCAGAAATGTCAATGATGAGTGCCTGTAGACCTGGAAAGCTGCAAAGAAACAACAAACGCATTATCATGAGGGAAGAACTGTTCTCTCCTTGAAATGCCTTATATAGAACAATCAATATTGTGTTAAACGAATATATTTTTCTCAATTTTCTTCTCTCATTTATGTCTATACACAGAGAGAGGATTCATTCATATAAACTCTGTCTAATGTAAATTATTTTCTCTGTTTTCTATTCTTTCGTCTTCTACCCAAACTATAATCAGATTTACAGACTGTGGAATAAAATGTAGCTTTGCTTAATGATACAATAACTAATCGATTTTTTTTTTTTTTAATTGCTTTCACATAATTTTTTAACCCTATGCAGATGAAAAGTATTTTTAAATCTGTTTTTAAAAGCATTCACTATTTAATTACAGGACACTTTTTTTTCTTTTTATTGTTTTAAAATGTGCTTTCTTAAGATATGTTGGTGTTGTTTTGATGTCCCATTAAATGATTTCCATTGATTCTGACAGTTTTACTTTCATTATAACAGATTTATGAATTAATAGACATGACTCAACAGTGCTTCAGCACCCTCTAAATGTTAAAGAGGTTTAATACGTTCATGAAAAAGACACATCACCTTGAAGTAAATCGGACTTTATCAACCCAACTTTTTTACCTCACTGGCTTCCTAAAGATGGAATAGACAAGGGGGAATTCTTTTCTAGGGCTTTTTAGTAAATCCCCTCTAGGCAATGTAGGATAAAAATCAAAATGCTTACTTATAAAACTTCTAGAAATAACGTTTTTTATGAATATATACATTGATGGTCTTTGCAGGGCAACAGGAAAAACACTCTGTTTCATCGTAGGATCATATATGATTCTGTGTATGTACTTCCAACTAATCAAAATTTGTAACTACCCAAGACTTAGTAGAAGCTGCCTCAAGTTTAGAACTTTAGCTTCCTAGTGATAATTTCTGTGTTTATTCCCATATTAGTTTACGTTTATTCTGTGTTATTTTAACATTCCTTGTTAGTTAGAAATTTATTAATGTACAAATGTTTTCTTTTAGTTTAAATACTTTTGTTTGGTATCCTTTAGATGCTGAAATATTTATTCAGGTATTTAGAAAATTGTGTTTCCTTTGGCCTGATCTTGCTCTACATGAAAGACTGATACTACTGTCCTCCTCCAACCCTACCATTGCCCGCGTTCAGTTGTCTGCAACCCATCACTTAATTTGCTGTAATGGTGCTATCTGGAGATTATTCCTTTCACAAACAACAACAAAAAAAGTACCTTTACATTAGATTATAATTATTCTAATTTTCTAAAATGCTGTGAGCATCAAGCAGCTTTATACCATGAATGTTATTTACTCAGAACACAAATAGTTGTTTGTTTTTGTCTTCCTGTTTGTAAATGATGTATTCTGATTCCTTTATGAAATATTTTGGGTTTTATTTTTCTAACTGGTGAGCTTTGCAGCATATCAAACAACAATAAAAAGGCTAGTCCATATGGAATTTTGTGATGCAGGAAAAAAGGAAGATTTAAAACATTTTTCATCAAATGCCAAAAAATACAGCTCTTCCAGTGTATAAGAAATGAGATGACTAAAATATTTTTTACTATTTAAGAGGTGGCAATATAGCAAAAGGTAACAACAGTGTTTTAGAAAAACTATGAAACATTCTGTAGCTGAAAAACACTGACTTAAATATTACCTAAATTTCACAAGCTGCTCACACTGTTTATATGCTACTACTGTACTCTGCAATTGAGAACTTACAGGATTTTATACTAAATTTAATTTCTTTTAGTCTACTTGCTTTTACCCAACTGCCAGAAAACTTTCTTTTTATATGCTCTGAATCTATATATATCCAATAAAAGAACCTTTTATATATAAATCCTCCTCCAAATAAAATATTTTTGTAACACTGCACTTTCCTGAGTACAAAATGATCACTTTACAGGTTTAAAATCCATCAGAAACTTTTTAGAAGGAAGCCAGTGCTTGTGACGGTGAATACATGCAGGCTGGACAAGTAGGGCCAGGATGTCCCACTATAGGTACCCTATGACAATTCATTTGTTGTAGTCTCTTTTCCCATGAAATTTGAAGAATGACTGCTATAGGTTACCAATTTCACATCCTTTTCCTTCCTAAATGAGTAATGATAACCTATTTAATGCTTCTGAGTAAGAAAGTCAGTACAAATTATAACCAGAAATTTCTGTGTTTATGATTAAACCAACAGGCTTAGTCATTATTCTCTTGTCTCCCAAGAAAGATCTGGGTTTTGCCCGCTAAATTTCATTCTTTCGAAAAAAAAATATTTCTTCTAATAAGTGAAATTAGTTTAACATCAGAAAAATCTTTAACCCCCCTTTCCAAAATCTTTCTCTTTCTTACAATCTTTCTGACAAAAAATACCTTTTTTGAAAGTCATTCAACAAGATTTCTTTCCAAAATGTGAGATAAAAAGGGTCTGCTGGAATGAAGACAGACATAAATATTCATAAAAAGAAAATGATTAAGGATTTTTTTTCTTGTAAATAACATTTTTAAAAGTGATAAGTCTTGGAGTACTCTCATATTTGAGTCAATGGTCTTTGTAAATCTTTGAACTTTGTGTGAAAACTCACGTGACTTTTCTTCAGTTTAATGACAGTCTTCTGTCATTGACATTATTGTCTTAGGCTTGCACTCTATAGTCTCTACTCATTTTTAATCTTGTCTCCTCTTTATTTATTCTTTCTATGTACGAGAGTAAGGTCATTCAAATTTAAATTATTTTTATCTAGAAACTCCAGTTTGGGAATTATGTCCAAGGTAAAATACAAACTTGATATTAATATGAACTTTTGTTTACTTTTTACTGTGCTGCTTATTCCTTTTAAAAAATACTGTTGTCTGTCTAGCTATACATACTATATATATAATTGCATTACATGTCAAAATACCTGGGAGAGAAGAGAGAAACATAACTGAATTTTGTGTACTTGCTTGCTACAGCTGGGACAAGATCCTTATACAATAATCAAAGATGGTTCAGCTGGAAAGCTAGAATGAGGTTCAGTATGGACTCAAATGATGTCAAAATCCAAAGGTATCACCTTACTAAATTTAAGGCAGTGAAAATACCTTTGCAATATCTGCCCTTAGTTTTAATACATATAAAGTTTGGTCTTTATATTGCTTGATCTAAACTAGTAGAAATTTGGTAAGTCTGTAAAACATTAGTTTTAAGGAAAGCTTTCCAAAGATACAGCAAAAGTCAAAAGATGGTAATTATACACTTTGCAACCCATGTTTCCTCATTTCTTTCTATGGGCAGGGGCCCGGATCCTGATTAAATCTCCGTTAGAACAACTGAAATTTGCCATAAAATCCTTTTTTTTTTTTTTTAATATAACACTGAAAGTGATCATATAGGGACTTAATTGTTCTGAACTTTTCATAATCACTTTTCCAAATAGATAATGTACTTGAGTGTACTGTATCTAAATAAAACCCTATATAGTTGGTGATATGTCCTTGTGGTAGAAGTCCTGTGTATAAGATTAAGTCAAGTCTGAATATAAGCCCCTGTTGATGCCTGGAGGACAGTTGTAAGAGTGCATTAATACACTTGTTTTCCTTTTGGAAACAGGATGGGAACTTTTGTGGCCACAGCTGAAAATTATGCCTTATTCACAGTGCAGCTATACATATAGTACAAGGTGATCTATAGGTACTTTCCTGGGCCTGACGTGGTGTCATGAGAAGTCAGTTAAAGAGATTCCAGTGACTATGAATGACACAAGCCTGTAATATGTTACTTGGGAGTGAATTTCCCATTTAGAAAAATATTCAAAGTATCTGTTTTGCCACAAGTTCTGATTCTCTCAACAGCTGAATACACGATTCCTTTCCCAATGTTTTTGTCAGACTGTCAGATTACATTACCAAATGAAAAACTGACTCCTCCTGTGTAAAACCAGTAAGTGACAGCATAATTCCAGCTTCATGTTGTAAAGTGAGAATTCTACAGAGCAGGTCAGAAACGTGATTACACAAAGAAATTCACTGAAGAGCTTTCAAATTAACCTTTTCAAATGTCATAATCTGATGTAAATTCATAAGAACAGGTTTAATATAGATGAAAATATTTTTACTTTAGCTCAGTTCTTTTGACTCAAGAACAGATGCTGTTGTATGGTTTGTTTTTTAACTTGGCATAGTTCGGAAATTATAGATGTGCACTGTTGTGCAGAGTTGCACTGATAGCTGTGTTTATGCTCAGTGTCTTATTCAGAGATATTCAAGGGCATTGCAGAAGACAGTTTCATATGTTAACAATGACAAAAATGTGTGTTTAGGCACACCAGGAACAGCAGAACTGAAAAGGGGCTGCTTCCATCTCTGTGGTTCAGGTGAATATCTTCATTAGAGTTTTTAATGTTGCCTCAGATATAAACATCCCTCTGAGAGGCTGCATGACTCTTGAACATTCAACATAGTGTGCTTAGCTATACAGCTGGCTCACACTTGAATTTGTATCTTTGTCCTACGAAAATTTCTAATCCATTGGTTCACCAGAGTGAATGCTCTGTGCCGAGGTCTGTATCTCAATAGCTTCTCTTTCCTAAGTAAATAAGAAAGTATATTGGGTAGATTATTCCAGCTTAGTATGTTCTCTAATTTAAATTAAATGTTTGGTGTTCCGCCATTTCAGGTATCAATGTCCTTTGAGTGAGTTGGATTGTCTTTTCAGACAGCTCTGGGTATGTCAGGTGCCTTTTAATAATGAATAAAAATGTGTGAACTACTTTCTGCAATGGGGTGAGACAGATATAGTAACTTCTGACAAGCTGTGACAATGTACAACTTATCATCTGTCCCTTGTGCTCAAGTGAAAGTCTCATCCCTTCACAGGCACGAGTTAGCTACCTCGCAGTAGCCGCCTGTGTGCAAGACAATTGGTAAATATACTTTGATATAAAACACCACGTTAGTGGTGGAAGAAAAATGACCTATCATATATTTATTGTAGGCTAGAACATACAGAGAGATAGCTGGTAGTTTGACAGTGTACAGCCATGATATTTTGCATTATTATTCAAGCTTGTTTGTGTATCAATGAAGACTGTATTAACTCTTCCATAATAATTGCTTAGGTATGAGCTTTGCTGTGTTAAAATAAAGTGATCACCACATTAGGATTAAAATAAAAATGGAAAAAACTCTCACATTGATGAATAGTGTATAAAAAATTTCGAAATTTTGCATGACAGAATGCTACATGAATGGATTAATCCTAAAAGCCACAGTTAAGATTTATTTTATTTTTTCCATTCCTGACTGACTATAAATATCTATTCTTTTTTTTCAGATTAGTTAGTATTTTTAAAGTAATGCTGTGTGGGAATTTGCAAAACAGGTGGTTGCCTGTACAAAACCAGAATATACATATGCATATAACTAAAAATACGCAGAGTATTTTCAGAACTAAAATTTATTAATACTTTTCACGAATATTGACCATTTTTGTTTTATGCATTCATTGTGAAACTACTCAGAAGAAAACTGAAAAACCTTACATAAGGCTACACTTTTATGAAAACTACTTTTTAAATTACATCTGAACAGATATGCAGTTAGATATTCTTGATTTCAGAGAAAAAAAATAAAAATTGCCCCTCAAAGTTTTCAGAGCAGCCATTTCATACTTTTTCGCTAAGATTTGGTTTATTCATCTGATTTATTTCATACTAGTTAGCAAACTATGCTCCGATTTTAATAAATCTTTGACACAATTGACTAGCTACAGTAAGTAAATAAATAAAGCTCCATATGCTGTTACTAGAGCTATTTAAAATATAAGAATGTAGGCAATGATTCTCAAGATTTAGCCTGACAAGTAAATAATTTGGAAGTATTGTTTTGGTTGTTTTCTCTGATGATGTATTTGCTATTCTGTAGGGCTGAGAATTGATTCTTCATTTCAATAGCTATACTTAGTGTTCTTTGTACTACTGATCACCAAAGGCATATTTAGTTTTAACTCTTCATTTACTTTATATTTAAGGGTACTAAGCCATTTATGACTCAGGAGATAATTAAAATTTTGGTGTGTTTTGGTGCACCATATTTGCATTAGCTGATAAGTCTTCAAAAAATAAAACCAGTTTACATAGAAGTAGCTTATTTTAACTCACTGGACAGAGATTTATTTTGCTTTTCCTCTTTTTTTCTGAAGAAAACAAAACAAAAAAAAAACCAAAAAAACCCTTTCAAACATATAAAGATCAAACAAAAGACAAGAAAATAGTTAGATGTCCCTGAAGAATATTTCTGGTTTACTTTTTTTTTTTCTTAAATGCAGAGTTCTCTTCTTGAAAATAGGGCACACATAATAAAAGTATGTCTGGAGATACTTCAGAAGGAGTTGAAAAGAAGCCTTTGGAACATACTCTGTTTTGATATGATACTCTATCCTTCTTTCACCTATCATGCCATCTAACTGCATTCAGTTGCTTCAGTCTTCATGTCTGTTATAATAATATATTTCAGAAGGAATCCAAGCTGTCCACTCTATTTTTCATCTATTTTTAATAGAGTGAAAAAGAGGAATAAAAATTACAATGGAAAGTATTTTGAGATTGTGTTTTAGAATACAGGTTTTCCTATGTTAAGAGGTAGTCTTCCATCCTGTCCAATTAATTCAAATTTGCTTTGTAAGCAGCATATCCATGCTCTGGCTTTTATGTTTTTCAAGTCTCTTGAAGTACCTACAACAAAAAAATTGCAGATGATCTTATGGGCTGTGCTCTAGCTCAGATCCTCAGATCAGATGCTAGCAGCTTCACTTGAGCAAAATCTTTTCCCATTTATTTCCACTTCTGTGAATAATATCTATTCTTCACTTGCTGTATTAAGTCTGATCAGATTTTAACTCAAAGCTTGTAATTCTTTTCTAGGTGGCTTTTGGAAAGACTTATTGATACATTTATCATGTGAGCTATAAAATGTTTGCCTCCTTTTTTATAAGTGTAATTGCACAGATGTTCTAATCTGGCTGCTCTTCAAGACATTAAGTGACCTCTGGTTCAAGGAGGAAAGGCGGGTTGAAGCAGGGAACACAGTTTTAATTAGTGTATCTATAACTCCAACCACAAGACCAGTGATCAAATCAGTCTGGTCCAATTACTATTTCAATCAGATTCAGATTTTATAGTCTGCTGTGTAATACCATAACAATCTTACTTCTTTTAAGCATCTAAATAGCATCCTATGAGCAAAATCCTGTGTTCATTGTACTGTGAGAGAGCACTAGGAATGTTGTTAAAAGTTTGATGTTGTACAGCAGGATTAAAGGGCTGTGTCTGACGATCTCTGAGTCTTTTAGAGATTCCATCACTATTTGCCAAGGTGAAGTTTAGGTGGGACAACAACAAAACCAGCATCACATTCTCCAGTCACACATAACAGGGAAATACTCATCAGGATGGGATTTTTTTATAGCTGCACAGTGATTTCTGTCCACAGGTTTCTATTTTAACTCACATACATATGCATCCATCTGCACATATATGACAGATTCACATGCACACACACACACACACACACAAGCACACACACACGTGATGAACCCTGCCCCTCCAAGAATCACTTTCCTGTGGCTGAGACTGTAGTGTCAGTAGTGGCTTATGGTAATATTTTATTCCTAAGCTTCTGTTGCTGTTGTATGTATGAAGCATATCTATGCTTCTTTCAGTTCATAAACAAATCACCATCTCAACATTATTGCAGGGCCCTTTGAGGGCTATTTGACTTTCTGTGTGTTGAAATCCACCTCATTTGTGAGAGGGGAAAAAAAAGGCAAAACAAGAAACCTCCACAAGACTAAATGTAAAGTCGGGGAGAAAAATTTTTGCATAATGCTTCATTTGTCAACAGTACCTTGAGGACTTTTCCTCTGCTGAACTCAATATTTCTGTTGAATAAGATAAATACCTGTTTCTACTGGTCAAAACTAATGTTTTGAAGAAAGTGGCTATTGGTATAGGATCAGCATATTTTCTTAACAATGACCCCTTTTGCTTGATGATGTTGCAGGTATATTCCATTAACATACTACTTTTTCAGATAAATAATTTAAGTGTTAGTATGAGACCAAAAGTGTTGACAATAAAGGAAACACAAAAATTGGATTTTTTAGCCATTTCATTTTATCACATAAAGGCAGTAATTCCCAACTTGCAGGCAAACCCCCATGCTGTTTCAGGGGCATTCGTTGGACTAAGATCTGTGAATAATCTGGAAAAAAAAATGCAGAGGTCTTAGTATCAAAATACTACATTTTGCATGAGGATTAAGATTTATTTTTGTATAAATTTTATGTGGGTAAATGAAAAAATTTTCAAAAGGTGATATTCGCAAAAGAAAAAAATATTCTGTCAGGGACAATTTTTAGTCTCATGATAAAAAACTATCTATTAAAGAAACTTTAATTAAAAAATAGCACTTATTAAAAACTTTTTTTATAAAAAGGCAACCCAGAAACTGCATGGAAAGTTATCAGGAGGGAATTAATGGTTTCAAATTTGACAAGCTATTTATTTTTAGGCAGGTTTAGACTTCCCATGTTTAAACCCAGGCTAGAAGTGTATTTGTGAAACAACAGACAGATGCCTCCCTAATTGCTTCTATAAGAGAAGAAACCTGTGGTTTCTAGTGTCAAATTATAAAACTTAATTGTTAGGTTGGACCTTAATAATGATGTCAATGTTTAAGTTTTTGTGGTGCACAAAAGCAGCTTCACTACTGAAATACAAATTCCCCTCATATCTGAAATGTTTTTAAAATAATGTAAGAAGTGAGAATAAAGAGACCCTATAAAAAGAAAGCCTTGATAATGCTGAAGGCAATAGACAGAGATTATCAAGATGAGACCAATCATATTATTCTTCATTAGTCCAACATAAATTGTAAAAATTATGCATTTTTCTCTTTGTGATACTTCTGCCAGGATGGGACTCAGAGCTGTGCAACTATTCAACAGGTAGGACTGTTGTCATGTAAAAGCACACAAAGGATGTGAGACAGTTTCTGAGGCATAGATAATGCTGTCTGGCTTTGAGGTTAATATCAGTGCAGAATTAAATTGACTTCAGTTGCCCGAACTTCCTATTTTCACATAGGCACACCATATTTATCAAACATAGTAACTCAGAAATCCATCTCACTTGGGCCACCTTTAGACATCCATAAAAATGTAGCTGTTGTGAGTGTCAAAACACAGTAAATTAAAGCCATAACTTTCTAGATGTCTCTGTGCCAAATATCTGAAGAACTGGGCTGTTGAGGGCAATGGCAGGAGAAAAGTGCCAGGGACTAACATAGACCGGAGCAGGAACAGGTGCCCAGAGAAGCCAAGGACACATCACTGCCACCACTCTGCTGCTGCCTGTTTTCCAAACTGGGGTAGAAGAACCTTTCCCTATATTTCTGCAAGCTGTATGGTAGTGCCTGCCAGCATGTAGCTGTCCTTAAATCAGTGGTATATAAAATGGAAATGCTTTTACTACTCTCTTGGACTTTGAAACTACAGGATGAATATAGCTTATAATTTCAGGCATTTCCTTGCCTGAAATGTTATGAAAGTTATGAAAGCTAAAGAGAAACTTACGTAATGTATGCGTTTATATGTTTTTATATAGACATACCTTTGCTTAAGGTAATTAAATTTAGTTAATTTTAATTAGTTACTTTTCTTAGGTAATTATTTTGAAAATAATTACTGGTCACCAGGAGCTGTTATTTTATTTAAATATTAGGACTACAAGATTTAGAAAGAAATAGTATGCTTTAGCATTTCAAAGCATCATAGGAAACTAGTTCACAAATAACACTTTCCTGCAACATACTTTAGACAGTGGTTTACAGTGATTTTCACTAGATATTTGCTGAGGGTCTTTTAAGACTCATCCTAACACCTAGGTGCAGCATTGATCTAATAGAGATGTCCTGAGAGCTAATAGACTCTTTATAGGTAGACTGTACCTATTAATTTATAGTGAAGGTATTTTCTAACCTTACATTTAATAGAAAGTAGCTGGGACAAAGAGAAGAAAAGCTTTTCATAGCCACTGCCCTCCTTTCTGCCCAAATTATCTCAGGCTCTGTAGATTCTCTTTCTAAAACAGACCATTGAGCAATTACCTGGTTCTGCTTATGCTTTCAATAGCTTCTAAAGGCTAAAATCCTCTCAGAATGAGGGACCATGTACAAAGGTGAGCAGTACTCATGTGCACTAAGAGCTGATCAAAGAGTAAGGAAAAAGTCATACACATAGGCTGCAATTAATACCAATTCAAGTTAAAGGTGATTTCTTACAATATCTCCACTTTATAGTATGCACATTGGCTCCCATTCAACCAAACACTTATGCCAGACCAAGTTATTACTTTGAACAGACAAAAAAGATTTGAAATCAGAATCTCCTGCAAATTAGGACGCAGCTGTGTTCATTCAGTGTTCTTCAGGCTTGTTTTCCTTCAACAGTACTATGATGATCTCTTTCTTCCCTTTTTTCTGTTGCACATTTATCCCACACAGTGTTAGATGCTGAATAGAAGCACCTATATCAGGAGAGAAATTAGCCTGGGCTCTTGAATGCAAATCATGAAAAATAAGTACATCTTTCCTTTAGCTATAAAGGGAACCCAAGGCTGCTTTTCTTTCAAGTTAGATAACTACTTCAATAGCAGTTCCCGTCAGATTTCTCCTATACACACACACAGAACTTCTCCCAACAGAAACACTTATCTCCAGAATCATTAATAATTGCTCCTCACAGACTGGAAGGAGTTATTACAACAAAAGGAAATTTACTCATAGTCAGATGACTACTACACAAAGAATACAAGATCCAAGTGCTGCTATGTTATTGTGCCTGTGAGGGTATTGCACCTGTTATGGTCTTCACTTAATCACCTTGCTCTTTGCCTTCTGCTCAGCATATTTCCCAAGGCTGTTACCTTCTTTCTTCATTCCATTGCTAAATCTTATCCAGTTTATTGGAAAAAAAGAAAAAAATAAAAGGATTAATGTGTATTCCTAATATTTACAAGCCATTTTTTACACTATTTCAGACGGAAAAACTGGGACTCACTATCTCAAGGATGCCAGTTTCTAAACTTTCACCCTGACAAAGTTTATACATCTGTTTAATGTTTTGCTAACAACAGTGATAGTTAAGAAAATGGAACTACTGCCACAAAGTTAGAAACATGATTAAGTTTTAGCAGGCTCAGGGCATAATTAAATATGTATTATTTCTATCTTTTCATTTAGTCTCAATAAGAAAGTTGGAGAATTTAAAAATACCATTTTCCTTTTCTTGTCTTATTGCATTTCTACTGTCATGGTGCAATTTTAATAAACCTAGTGATGTATATTAATAATGTAAATTAAACCTTTTATTAGATTGCTATCTTTTACAATTAATCTATTTTTGATTCTGTTTTTGTTTAAGTATGAGAAAATATAGTTTTAAATATCTCAACTAATAATGTAGTGAGGTAACTTTTAAATGTTACAACTATGGAGATGCAAAGATTTTTGACATACTAGTAGAAAAATGTATCATATTAATATATATTGTATTTCATATAATATATATTAACTCTTTTTATTCCTAAAAGAAATCCTAGAACATGTTAAGGGAATACTGATGATTTCTATGAGTAAACTCTGTTACTAGATTCACTACTAAAATTTACTACTACAATTTTTGCAGAGATATTGCTGTAGAAAAGCTACAGTGTTATACAAAGTAAGTCACTAGGAACTAATCGAGATAAGAATGGTCGCATTTTCAATAGTATCTCATATGGAAGATAATTTATAGGTTTTAGAGTGATTTATCTTTAAGGAAATTCTGTGTGAAGGTCATCCTGAGGTTGTTTGCCTTTATCTATTCTTCACATCAAAAGCAATTAATTCTGATAGGATAGACATTATGTAATAGAAATATAAGTCAGCAGAGTAATAATTGTCAGAATATTGTGAAGAAGAAAGTATCCTATCATTCTCTTTTGAGAAAAAAACTAATAAGGACACCATTTCTGAAATTTAACATTCATGATTATTGTGTGCTAATTCAGTTATCATTATTAAAACTCTGATTAGTCACTTTTACAATGACTTAAAATTATTAATATTTGTGCACTTGTTTACAGAGTAGTTTAGTACTGCTAAAATGGCAGAATATTTATAAATGCTATTATTCATCTCTTGATGATGACAAAAATCAAAACAAAGTTAATAGCAGACCAATTTCATTAAAATGACTTGTTTTTTCTTTTACAGAGAAATAGGTTAAATAATATCACATCTATCTAGTTCTAATTATAACTATTATTCTAGGAGCAACTCAGTAAAAACATATACAAATGTGAAAGACTATTCAGATTATTCTCTTTTCATTTGTACTTGCTGTGGAAGTGTATTGGATGTTTATACAATGTTCATGGAAATAGAAAGAAAATTTTGATGAGAGCAATTAATCTGTAAAAAGACTGGGATTATTAAATTTCTCAAAATATGAATTATAGGACTTTAATAAACTGCCTTCAGTATAATGTATCTGAGAAAAGCAGTGAAAGTCAGAAATGTGTTGTTTAAAATATACAGTGGAAATATTTATTAAATTTCTTGAAGAAATAAGTGGTATTCCATTTGTTTCAAGTAGTATTAAAGAACCCAACTGCAAAAGTTTTCCATAGTGTCTGGAGTCTCAAGAAAACTTCTAAACTAAATGCTGCAGAAGAGCAGTCTACTCAGGATGCCTCATGCGGTCCATATGAAGTCATATAAAGAGAAGCTCAATCATGAAAATGTATGTTGACTTTCACAGGAAAAAGCAAGCTTTCGTTTTTTGCATTTTCCCTGCCTCTGAAGACAGAGGCTGATAATTAAAATATGTTTTTAGGATAACTACAATGGCATAAACATAGCATGGCAATGAAAAAAGAACATTGATAATATATTTGTTTCTAACTAATAATGTAAGGGAAATTATACTAATCAAGATAAATTAAAATCTGAACTCAATGCTTAAATACAAACACAAAAGGTGGTATCCAATCTGCATATAAATAAGAATTTGATTTTTGAGAAAATAATCCATATTTCCATAAGTTAAATAGCTTCTTAAATTCATTAAAAACTCAGACATATTTGTAAATAAAGACATTTTAAAGACTGGTGCTAATGTTAGTTGGATAAACATCTCCAAGCAATATTCTGAAAAGTTTCAAAACTTCATTAGTTTTTAAAATTAAAGTAAATGTTTAAATTAAAACTCACAGTAGCAGCATTTTCTTATTTATTCGCCACTAATAATTATTCTGGTAAAGGCTTTAAGGAAACAGGACTGGGACACCTATCAGATACCAACTTCCAACAGAAGATGGAAATATTAACATATCATTAATGCCTTTGTTTCAAACCAAAAGGACATAAGTAAAATTAAGTGTCAGAGCAACAAAAGATACCTGTAGAAGACAGATTGCTTTTTGTTTCCCATATTTCAGATTTTTATTTTCCTCCTTTGTAACTTGAACTCAAACAACTTAGATCCTGGTATTAGTTCTGTTCTTTCCCCAGTCTTATCACCAGTAAGTTTAACTGAAACGGTTAAGGACCAAATAACTACTTAAAAGTCCTTCAGTTTTAAACTTTTCTCAAAGTATTATCTTTATCTAATGGGATATTATGAGGAAAGAAAGAAGACCTCATTATTTCCTCTTTTGTTGAGGACAGTCAGCAGTGGAGCATGTTGTCCTGAGAGGCTGTGATATCACCATCCTTCACAGGATTTTATTCTTCAACTGGACCAAGATCTGAGCAGCATTGTCTGACCCCAGAGGTGGCCAGAGGAGTAGCCCATAGACCTCCCAGGGTCCCTTCCATGATCTGCAAAATACTTGTAGCTACACAACTTCTCTATGTCATGTCAGCACAGAGAATAGAGAGTAACTTGCACAAAATTTGAGTAATTTAACCTCACCAACAAAGATCGATTTGATTGGGTCAGATACCCTTTCAAGTCACTCCAGGTGAATAAATAAGAATGGGAATGTTTTGGAGATTTGATCTGTTTTCATTTGCTGTGGTATCTGGAACCAGTCGCTCAAGCTCTCAATGGAATAACCCCCCAAATTTTAAAATATCTTTAAACCTTGTGCTTCTATTTGTATTTTCCAAGGAGAGGATTAGGGTGCCTGAATGTACTCTTACAAAATGCTACAGGAAGATTAACATGAATGAAGATCTCCATAGGAAACTAAGATTAGATTTGCCTTGCTCAGTAAACATCTGTTGTAAAAATACATCCTAAAAGAAGTCTATCTGGAATCAGAGAAGGGTATTAGGACATCTCTGACTTCATCACTTTCGGGCTTCTAACTAGCTAACTACAATGCATCAGGATTTAATGTCTTGGTTCATTGAGGTTGTAACTCTGGGACTGAGCTAGTTAAGCAAAGGAGCAACTACACCCTTGAACACTGTGCATAAAATAAAGAATAACTGGGGTTAGAAATCTGAGCAGGAAAATTCAGGTGCTTGAGTCTGGTGTGGTCTCTTATTTTTCTGTGTCCACAAACACACTTAGTACTGAAATTTGTTATATTCCCGTAGTTGAAGAACATCCATTTTGGTTTTTTTTCATTTCATTTTTCCATAACATCCAACAGCCATGAAAAATTAAAAATAAAAAATTGGCTGTTATTTGATCAAAGGGACTCTGTACAGAGTCCTTGTTGTCCTGACTCTGCTCTCCTTACTGCCCCATGCCTTGGCACATATATCCAGTTTTGTTTCTGCACCACAAATTGCACAGCCGGATTTCCTCCAGTGGAGATCCTCAGATATCAGAGAAAACAAGGCTCAGCAGCTTGGGTGCCCTATGAAACTCAGGAGTTCTCTAACTTTTGCTGTAGAAGATAGGGATGTCCAACAGAGGTCTCCCAAGAGTTAGGAACAGGTACTGCATACTTCTAAATATTACATATTGCTCTGCCCCCAGCAGAACATATAGATGTAAAGCATGTTTTAGTCTTAAAATTGCTGTCCATATATACAACACATCTTGGATGAAACTTGAGAAATAGTTCATGGCTGTTTTTTGTGCAGCAGCCTGTAGCCATTAAAGCGACATCAGGAAAAGTGTTTGTAGCTGGCCTAATTTGCAGTGTTTGTGTCACATGGATTAGATGTAAGAGTGGAATCATTTAAGCTGCTGCAGCCATTTTCTGCAAGATGGTTTGATTGTTTCAATGGGCGTCAATTTAGGCACAATTTATTTCTGCTGAGGTAAAGTATACCTCATATGCCAAGATAAGCTCATACCATTTATGGTAAGACCTAGACATTTAAAAACTACTGTTCCTTCCTTGTCATGTCACTACTTTTTGATTGCTCTGGCAAATAAGGTAAGAGAGATTAGATACTGAGCTGCAGTCAGAACAGTACATATACAGATGTTGTAGGCTTCTGTGCTTCATTAAAATACTAACACTATGAGAATATTGACTACCTCCATAAGCACCACCACATTATCAAATATTTCACAGCTACCCCAAGGCTGCAAGCATTTCTTGATGTTTTTACAAAGCGTATTCACCAGTTGTTTTCATAATAAATTAAGTTCATAATTTGTCTCTAAGCAACCTCCCACAGGATCTTTAAAACCTTTACAAGAAGTCCTTTTTTATAATATCGCACAGGTCAGAGAAACAGAATGCCAGGAAGGTTCCAAGTCTTCATCTTTTACATGCGTGCAGAGTTTCTTTCTAATTTCTAGCAAGCCTTATTGGAAGAAGTTCTTGTACAGACTAATTGTGGAGCAATTCTCATTATTCCACTGGAAAGTGGAAGGATCTCATTTGATCTCTAAGAAATGAAATTACAGAATATCTTAAGTTGTAAGAGACATAAGCATCATCAAGTCCAACTCCCTGCTCCTCGCAGGACAACCAAAAAATAAACCATACGATGAAAAAAAGAAGGTGTTTTATTTTAGTCAAAATATACCAAACTGTGGGCTCTGATGGGTTAGTGGGAAGCCTGAAAACTTCGGTAAAGTCAGTCCTGCATTTTTTGACAATACTCACACTCTTTTTACCTATGGATATTTTTTGACAGCACATTTCACAAAAAAAAAAAAGTTATATTTGCTTTCATATTAAAGATGAGAGAGAACTTCAATAACATTTAAAAGTTATTTGCTTCTCACTGATAAGCATTTATTCTGTTTCCTATCCTGTTCCTATTTTCTCTTCTTTTTCTAGTTCCTTTTTTCCATATTGTATTTAAAAATCCGTACCTAGCCTGCTCAATAGGTCTTTTATCTAAGAGACTAATTTGTTGTTGTTGTTGTTGTCGTTGTTGTTGTTGTTATTAATGCAGGTCAGTCACGAGCTGATGAGACAGAAGGAGTTGATATGAAAGTCCTTCTGTGTTACATTTGTTTGAAGAGGTGTACATAGTTCTGGGCAAAGGAGTTGTACCAGAGAGATGTTTTAAGGGCCCTAGAGGCTGAGAACTACTTTCTGACCATCTGCTAAATGCCTGTGTGGGCATTACTGTGGTGTGGAACTGGGATTTTTTGCATTCCTGCATTATTAAAGGCATATTTTTCTTTCTGCATACACAACTGATAGAGGAACACTGGCCTATTGACATTGGAGAGAGAGCACTCCTGGATGAAATGCATCTCACCTAACTCTAGCTGCCTGAAAAATGGGCATGTAGTCAAAGCTATTTGTCTAGACCTCTTCTCCCTTCCCTTTTAGTCAATAGAGAAATAGATACTGTCACAGACAATTCATGCCCTTATCTCAGACACACAACAAAGATGGGATGGATTACCTTCTGGGAGTTGACTCTTTCTCTTGAGTAACTCTATAGGGAGGCTACATTTCTAACTCTGAGTAGTTAGAAATTTAACTCTAGATAGCTAGCTGAGCTGAAACACTCTTTACATACATTTGTAGATCAGATTCCTGTTTTCAAACAAGAGAATTAAAGACTTGGCAAAGCCATTTCATGAGCTGGAAGCAAATATTCCTAGTGTATGTTAAAAAGAAAACTGTATTTGCGTCGACTGAATTTCCAGCCTTTCATCTGCTGCTGTGTCAGTGATCTGCTGGGTTCAAACCGTTAGCAGTTCTCAAGCCCGTAAATTGAGGGGGCTGAGGACCAGAAGGACAGAATGGGCATCTAAAAAAGCTTTTGACCAGCTTTTCTGAGAAATCAGTAATTGGATTTGCATTGCCATAGGTAAGCAAATTATCACTAACTTTCAACTTTCTGATAACACATCATTTAAAACTCTTCAGGAGGTTACTGTTAGTGCTTGAACAGTGAATTCAGAGCATACAAACAGATTGACCAAGACTACAGGAGCTGAGAATTGTGTTGTCCCAGGTCAGCTACATCAGAATTAGTGAAAGAAGTAAACTAATAAGGAATTGTGAAATAGAATTGTGTTATGCTAGCTATTTTGCGAAGAGCTGATCAGAATTTGGATCTTCCATACTTATTTGTGCATATCTGTGTTTGGAAACATCAGGCCAGGAAAGAGAGGGTTCAGATCTCAGGCTTTATAAATTTAAAAGTCAATAGAATTAAAAGTTAAACTCCAAGCATTTCCTCGAGCAAAATGTATGTATTGTGCTAATATGTTAATAAAACCATAATATAAGCTCTTTCTCAAAATCCTAAATTCTTTTTATTTATAATTGCCTTCTGAACAACATGAAATTTCTATGAGTATATTTTCAGAAGCATCTGGGTTGTTAACAATGTTATCTGCAATTTTTAAATTACTTCAGTTTAAATTTCCTCCAGTGAAATTGCAGAAATGTCAGCCTTTATAGTAAGCTCTACTTTGAAGTCAACTTTCCAATTGTATGTGAATACAAATACTTTATTTATTGTCTTCTAAGCAAAGAAGCAGTGAGAATGTCACAGTATTTTTGGGTGCTTTCATGTTGCCATCTGTAAAGAGATGACTCTGACATCTAACATTACACGACCTCAGTTGTGTGATTTTATCAATCAGCAGATCTTGGTGTGCACCCAGTATTTCACAGATTCAGTTTGTCCTTGAATCAGTCACTGCGAGTCAGTCTGCCAGAAGAGATAGATGGATAAAACAGATGTATGAAATGGAAGGAGAGAATATACAAAAGCTATACTAGATTTTGCTAAAATTTCCCTCCCAGCCCAGGAAGGTTGAGCTCAAGAACCAGAGGCAAGTGGCACTAATATATGACACGACCATTTAGTGGGTTTGTACAGAGAAATCATAATCTTCTGCTATTTTTTTTACAAATTTTTTAAAATTGATATAACTTGCTGAATTCAGTTTGTGTGCCCAGGTTTTGGTATCAGGAGGCTGTATGATGAACTCTGTGAGAAGAGTCAAGGGCTGCTTCGTGTCAGACACAGCCAGGTCCAGCTGCCTCTGCAGTGGACTCAGAACAAAGCACTGAAAATTAATTTCATAAAAGGACAAAGCACTGCATGGCAGAAAAAAACAGTGAGAAAGGAAGGTGTGAGAGAAAATCCTGCAGACATCATGGTCAGTGAAGAAGGAGGTGCTCCAGGCACTGGAGCAGAGACTTCCTGAAGCCTGTGGAGAGGAGCACAGTGGAGCAGATACCCACTCTGCAGTCCGTAGAGAATCACACTCCAGAGCAGCTGGGTACTAGAGCCTGTAGAGACAACTCATTCAGGAACAGGGAAAAACTTTGAAGAGAAAGGAGCATCAAAGTGGAGCTGTAATGGACTGACATCAACCTCCATTACTCATCTCTCTGTGCCCCTGCTAGGGGGATGAGGCAGAGAAGTCAGGAATGAGGTTAATCCTGGGAAACGGTGGGGGAAAAATGTTGTTTTAACCTTTTTGTCTATGTTTTGTAGTATCCAACTCTCTTTTAATTGGCAATAAGTTAGATTAATCTTCCACATATCAGACATGTTTTGCCTGTGACAGTAACCAGTATGGGATCACCCTCTCTTTATCCCATAAATTTTTACATCTTATTTTTTTACCTGCCCTCTTGAGGAGGGAGAGTGAGAGAGCAGCTGTATGGGCATGTGACTGCTGGTCAAGATTAAAACACTACTTTTGTATATCTTCAAACTTTTACATCGAAGGAAAATTTCCTAAGTACAAATAAATTTTAATAAATAACTGCATTTACATTTTGTGTAAATTGTATCATGACAAGTTCTTTAAACTTTCCCTAAATCTACAATGCTTTTTTCATTTAATGTGACTAAATAATTAGGACTGCTTTTCATTCCGTGGAAGTAGAAGAATTCATACCTTTATCACATTTAACATATGTACCTGTAGTCCTGGTGGACAAGCTTAATGCCAGTTATTGTGTTCCCTTGTGGAGAATGTGGACTGCATGCTGCATGAACAAGAGCAAAGGCAAGAGATCAAGGGAACAGTTATTTCCCTTTACTGAGGATACATGAGGCCACAACTAGACTCTGTGTGCACTTCACCCCCCTCCCCCAAGCCCCCTTCTTCCCCCAAGTAATTTTGAAGTACTGGAGATTTCTGTGAGGCACCATAAAGATACTGTGCCCTTGTGGCAAAGAAGGCCAATGGTGTCCTGGGGTGCATCAGGAAGAGCATTGCCAGCAGGTCAAGGGAGGTGATCCTGCCCCTCTACTCCGCCTCAGTGAGGCCACATCTGGGGTTCTGTGTCCAGTTCTGGGCTTCCCAGGACAAGAGAGACATGGAGCTCCTGGAGCAGGTCTAGTGGAGGGCTACAAAGACGATTCAGAGACAGGATGATCTCTCTTATGAGGAAAGGCTGAGGAGCTGGGCCTGTTCAGCCTTGAAGAGAGATGATTGAGAGGGGACCTCATCACTGTCTATGAGTATCCAAACGAAGATGTCAAAAGGATGGAGCCAGACTCTGCTTGGTGGTGCCGAGCAAAAGGACAAGAAGCAACAGGAAGAAACTGATGCACAGGAAGTTCCACCTGAACTGAAGAGCTTCTTTACTGTGCAGCTGACAGCGCACCGACAAGGTTGTCCAGAGAGCTTGTGGAGTCTCCCTCACTGGAGATATTCATGAATCATCTGGACACAATCCTGTGCCATGTGCTCTGGGATGACCCTGCTTGAGCAGGGAGGTTGGACCAGATGACCCCACTGTAGTCCGTCCCAACCTGACCCATTCTGTGATTCTGTAATATCTGACTTCCGGAGTATATGATTTACGAGGGGATACCAAGATACTACTAAACTTTGTTTAGCCTGGAGAGGAGGAATTAAGTTTGGATCTAATTGCTATGTTTCTCTAAATAAAAGTGGTTCATTTTTATTGGAAGTGTATGATGAAATCAGAAAATCATGAATTTCCATAAGAAATTTGACTTTTGAACACATTTTCATAACATTTACACACATATAAATAAACACACGTACATATACACAACTTCCAATGAAGTCTGTGTTAGATATTATTTGTCACTTTCTCTGTAAAGTAATAGAAACACAAGATAATTTAGATTGGTAAAGATGTCTGGAGAGCAAGTTGTTCAGCCCCCTCATTGGAAGCAGGACCAAAGCAGATGTATGTGATCCATATACAAACCCCCCTTATTTAGAGCATGAGGAATGTTCATTGCTATATAAATTATGGCTACACTGCAGATATTGCACGTATGTATTGCAATTATTTAAATACAAGGCAGGTATCCATACCTAAATGGGTAGGTCTTATTGTTCAGGAAAACTTAAAATGTTAGGAACAAAAAATTTAGTATCTGGAAATACAATAATTTTACTGAGAAATTTGATTATCTGATCAGCGTCATGACTACAGAAAACCACAAATAATTTGATATTAAAAGTGCATTTCAGGTGAAGTGTATGAAAAGAAAGTATGTTGGCTGGTCTTGCTTTTGTTTTGTTTTAGGATTATAAATGAAACTCTTGTTAGGAAATACTGCTGAACTGTTCCTTGGAGGAAAAAGTAGTTCAAACATTACTATGTCCATTTGAAGGAAAGATTTCTTTTCCTCTAAATCAGAGTGGAATTCACATTTGCCCCATGGTTCTGATGTGAAAATATTCATATCATTATCACTTTGCACTGTATTGTATATGATCTTTCATGATCATTTCTTTATGCCACTCTGTTATTTTACAAAAGTCAGTTTCAGAGAACAAATCTTCAATTTTCTAATATAAATTTTGAATGGTTCTTCATAACACTGAAATATTCTAATTCCAGTGTATTTATAGCTTTAGTGATTATAATTAGATTGCCACTTTTCTACCCATATATGTGTATTTTTTCCTTAAAATGTGTATTTAGAAAACCAGTTTAATGCTTAACAGTAAAAATATCTCTTATTTGAATAAAACGTGCAGCATAGATTTCCTGCAAATGAATATATTGTAGACATTGTTAATAACTCTCAATGAATTTATCACAGTAGAAATCTGCTTCTCAAAAGCTCAAACACTAGAAGGATCTTACATTTACTGAATGGTATAATTTATCTCAGTGTGTATTTGAATTTGTCAATTTATGACAGATAAAATTTAGCAAAGACTTCTTTTGTCTCTAAAAATCGGGTAGGTGCAAACCAATATCTTTCAGTAGTTGAACCCCTGGGAAACTGTAGAAAATTGATTTTTTCAAAAAAAAAACCCCAAAAGTTCAAAAGTTTCAGTGAGAATGCATATCTTTGTATGAACATTATTAGGGAGGAAAAAAAAAAATGAAAAAAAAAATTGGTTTACAACTTTTTAAACTTGTTATAACTTCCAGAGATAGTTCCTACTTAAATCATACTCTCAAGCTCAGTTTAGCAGTCAGTTGTTTATGCCTCAAAAAGCAATACTGTCTGCTTTGTTCCATGTACAACCCAGTGTCAGGATGGACCTGAACCCTACCAGTGTCTAAATATTGTATCACCAGTGTCCCTGGGGTGAAGAGATTTTTACAGGAGCAGGTGGCCTGATCTGGACATCCAGCCTTGGAATTCAACCGTGTCCGTGTTGACATCTACATCTGATCCCATCACTCCTGGCACCCTTTAAGAGTCGGTGTGTGAATCGACACACGGGTAACCGAGGGCAGCCATCAAACCCAGCCGAAATGCAAGGAGTCGATTTATTCCATCACCTTGTTAACAACACCAGGCAGCAGAGACACATGGGCACAGGCTCCGTTCGTCTTAGTTCATCCTAGCAGACAGCAGCAGGGGTACGGCTGACTGCCTGCCTCACTATAATAAAAGGCTTCACACAAGTCTGTGAGAGTGTGTTATCTCTCCACTGGAATCCTACTTCTCAAAACAGGCAGAGGATGAACAACAGTAGGCATAATAAATGTGGTTTCCCACACTGACATTTTTAGCATTGCCAGCTGCAAGGTCACTTTGAACAAAACTATACCTTCCTCCTTGGCAAATCTTCTAGCTTAACCCTTTTCTCTCAACAGTAAGTGAACAGAAGCAAGAGTTTTTCAAATGTGATTAATTTCATCTTAAATCCTTAAATTTGGCTAGATGAAACAAATCCTTGAAGTGTCTATTGCTCTCCATGGGGAATCAAGGTGACTAGATTTGATTTGACTCAACTAAAGTTGAGTCGGATGATGCTCCCTGATGTTTTGTGACAATTTTGACATACAGCTACATGTATACTGTAGTTTATCTAGAGGGTTTGATCTGGCAGGAACACTTATCAAATTCTTCTGGACTGAATTCAGTTCAGTATGAAATCTGAGAACAGGTACTGCAGTTTGGAGGGAACTGCTCTAGCCATTTTTGTAATTTTCACACTTCTTATTGAAGCAAGAACTGAAGGAGACAAGGAAAGCAAGAATCAATTTGGGATGGGTGGGAAGTGCTTAATTCATTTCCACTGTGAATGGAAATTCATAGTTATACTGACTTTAGCACTTTTTTTTTAATGTATCTCACTTCAGTCTTCATAGTAAAAGGCAGATAGTGGTAGCAAAATGTCATCAAAAGATTTGTTTAAAATTTCTGTTCTTACTCTTTAGAAGAACAAGGCTGGTTGCATCTGAAAATATAAACGGAATACCAATTAGGCATTATGTTTCTTTACATCAAGCAAGTAATGTTACCTTATAGGATTATATCATGGAAGTTGAGGGGGAAAAAAATCCCCAAATTTCATGATGTTCTCCTTCCGCTCTTTGACAAGATTTGTGTTATCCAGATTGATCTCTTGGCAAGCAGCAATTGTTCTAAGTAATTTCATTATGGAGGTGCAGACACAGGGAGGGTTGGGATTAAGACAACGTTTAACATTGAAGTATCTGCTTTGTTGACAAAATTAACAGCTCGCTGTCAAGTCAGCAGTACTGATTGAGTACGTTGCCAAGTAAAAGGCTTTCAACTCTTGTTTTCCAGAAGCCACACATATCACTAAATGCAATGTACATGGGTACAGGGAAATCCATCCTGTTTATTTTGCTGTAATTAACTTATACTGGTTGTTGTGAAGTATCACACTGCCCTTGGCAACAAAGTATAATAGTCCAAATTTAACATAAATCATGTAGTGAAAGCATATTCCACCTACTGATCCTGCAGTGGTACTAGCACTCATGAAACCATATGTTCTCCTTGACCAAGGAATAGAGGGAACTGAAAACTAACACACCAAAAAGAAATTAGCAATAAACAACATTAATTTTCAGCTCAGTGAACCTCTTTGTCTGCATAACTCTTGTTCAACCTGGTGAATGTCACTGTGAGCACAGTATCTGTGTGAGCAGAAGGTAAATAGTGTGACATAAAGCTGAAGGCAGGAAGATGCACAGGTTAGCAGCAACAGAGCTGCATGTTCCTTATTAAGCTGTGACCCGAGCCACATACCTATCCTGGTATTCTGAAACCATGGAGAAGTAAATGTTGAAGCATGTATAATTTGCTACAAAGTAGCAATGTTGCTATATTAAGGGCTCACTTTTGCACAAGCCTTACCCAGAACCGCTGGAGCTGCTCTCCAGCTGAGGGTTTCACAGAGTGTGCTGCTGAGGTACTGTAGCTGTTGCCCCACAGCAGCTCAGACGTAGTGTCTGAGCTTCCGAAGGTGTCTAAGGACTTCAGAAGCTGAAATAGAAGCGTGGGTCTTAAGGACGTGTCAAGAAGAAGCTTTGAAAAAGTTTGTAAGACTTTGCTTAAGGATCACAAGAGGGTGTGGAAGTACATTAGATGTCTAGGTTTCTTCAGGCTTAGAGCCCTGGGAACAAGTCCTTAACAGTGACCTGTTTGTTAGTCCCTCTGTTATTCACACAGCACTGTCATATGGTGTTGATTTTTCTAGCAGCAGGACATAAGGTTTGTAATGAGTTTGCAAGGTCTCAAGACTGAGAGTAGCTGTAACAGTGATTTTTCTATTTCCATGGTGACTTTGATTTACTTTTGTTTAATTTTGTATGATACCATCATAGTTTTACAATTCTAACAATGTTGTACAAATATAGGTTTGCTAAAATGATAGAGGGCTTGAAATAACCTTACATAACATCAGGAAAAGGGATAGAAGGCAAAAGTGTATGTTTATCAAATTCCGCTACGTTGGTTTTGCTAGTAAAAATTGATAATGTATTATTTCAGTTTCTGAAATAATTACAACTTGACTAATTATGATTCTTGTATGAGGCTGTTAAGATATCATTTATGTTAACAATAAATTATTGATTCTATATATAACTGATGCCTAAAATAGGGAGTACCTGAAACAGACTGAGCAAAGTTAGTGAATAAAAGGTAGGANACAAAGTTTCGAGCATAAAACTATTTATTCTCTGCTAATTGCCTATGAATGTTGTGGTGGTCCAAACCACTGTAGAAAGGCCACAGCAACTTGGAACAGCCCAACCCCGTTGGTGGGCAATGGTAAAGGCTTGAACCCCTTATGTTTGTTCAATGGTCTCTCCCACTAGGGGAGTGGTTTGTTGCTCCACCTTCTGTTACCCATATATGTATATCTCTCTGGAAATTTCTTTTCGATTAAGACCCCCATTGATTCCTTTCCCTTAATCCCTCCTTCCCTGTGCCCCCATTGGACTCTCACCCTTACCCCACCCCCTGGCCCTCAGCCCGTTGACTGTGATGCTCTGCCCGCCCCTCAATTCCTGTATATAAGCCTGTACCCTAGTCTCCATTTTGTTCTTTGTCCCTGGACCCTCCTGCAATAAACACCCTTGCTGGAACCCATACAAAGAACCCATCCCGTCTCTTCACTACTGCTTGCCACCTGAGAACTCTGTGTGTGAGTGCGTGCACGACGCCTGCATCCCAGGGTTGTGTAGTGCCAAAGTCGTCATTTGGCCATTTGGGGCGGGGGCGTCTTCCCGTGCTGGAGGCGCTTCTGGAAGGTTGCGGCACTTAACAACCTCCACATGCCGCGGCGTATGAATCCAAAGTTTCCATGGAGGAAATGAATAATTCTCCAAAGTTAGAATGAAACAATGACCTGCAAATGAAGTAGTTTGAAGAATGAAAAGTATGGTTGTGAGTAGAATCTAAGAGCTCACATGGGGAACACGATTCACCCTATGAGGGGGGAATGATAGTGGACTTTTAATACCAACAATATTTTTGTGATTATATTCTTAGATAACTTATCATAACACTTTGCTCTAGAATGCTAAATTAAATGTTCATAGACAACTGGTTATTGACACATCTTAACATGTCATGCCTTGCCTTTACATTCACAGACTCACAGAATCAGTTAGGTTGGGAAAGACCTTTAAGATCATCGAGCCCAACCTATGACCAAACACCACTTTGTCAACCAGACCACGGCACTCAGTGCCACGTCCAGTCTTTCCTTGAACACCTCCAGGGATGGCAACTCCACCACCTCCCTGGGCAGCCCATTCCAATGTCTAATCACCCTTTCAGTGAAGAATTTCTTCCTAATGTCCAACCTGAACCTCCCCTGAGGCAGCTTAAGACTATGGCAGTAATTTTTAAAAGACAGATATTTTCCATTTAATATATATTTATGGTATAAAAAACAAAGATAATTTATTAACTGAATACAGGTTATTTAGTACAATACTATTGACAGTGATATGCTTCAGCTAAGCTAAAGTAATGGAATTTAGTCTCAGGAGATTAGATGGAAAATAATCACTTTAGAGATGAAGTATGTACTCTTCCAGTCACATGGATCAGCACATGAGAGAAGAGCTACTACAAGGAGGGAAAAAGGACAGAATGGGAGGGACAGGTGCAGAAAGTCATTGTTCCATTTGACATTTAGACTTGTGAAAGAAGACCTGAAGCTAACATACTTGACAAGACATCTTGTGTTGACTGCTGAAAAAAAAGAGTTGCAAGAAATCAGTCCTTTATATTAAATTTTCCTAGGTTTTTAGAAAGAACTCAAACCAATGTACTTGCTAACTTTTCAGTAACAACCATTATGCATTGAAACAGTCTATTTTTCTGCAGAATAAAGATTGTAAGATCAATTGTACCTATATTATTCACACACAAATAGATCAATTTCTTCATGCTCAGCCTTTGTTGCAACACGTTGCTCTCCAGCATTGTTAAGGCATATTGAACCAAACTGGAAAGAGAAAAACAAAAAACCCAGATCTCTTCAGGGCCCTGACCCTATATTAAAGATAATAAATTATCTTAGGTATTTAAATGCATGTATGAGAGGATATATATATGTATATATATTTTACGTATATATATATATATATATATAGAAAGAGAGAGAAAGATACTACATGCATAAATGTATATTTTCCCCCTTCCCCTCTCTCCCTTCCCTTTTTTTTGTTTATACTGCTCAATTTTTCTTCCTGATTTGAATGTTTGGCCCCAGAGAAGACTAGATTGCGTTTTTTCTCTTAAGAAAGAAATGGTTCCTAGATAGACTGTTACAAGAACAGACAAAAAAAAGTCAGTGAAAATGCATTAAATATTACAAATTTCCCTCTTTTTTTTTCAAAAGAAATGTATTTTAATGAAGCATCTACATGCTCTTGAGAACATGGGTATGAGTTCCAGGTTTTTGCCTCCTTCACCTTTATATATTTTCCTCGGTCCTGTCTGCTTCTTTCAAGAAGGTCCCTGCTTGTCCATGACAGAAGAATTACCATCTCAGTATCTGTTAGAGAGTCTGAGTCATAGATGAGTCTGTCTCAGACTCATCTATGCTATTTTGAAAATTTTGTACTTTTGTGCTTTTCTACAGTCTTTTAACTTATGAATCCTGATGCCATTAGTTCCAAGCTTTATTTAAAAATATTGTTTCAGCAATTGTACTTTTGAAGAAGGCATTGTAGCACCAACTGAAACTCTAAACATTTAGAAGATATCTCCATCAAAACAATAACTTGATATTAATTCTTTCAGTTATTATTTTTGATGACTAACTTCTGTTTGTGTATGCCTTTAACTGTCAGTACTGCATTCCTCTGTCTTTGGTATTTGTTCAAACACAGATTTTTACATGCATGATGTCACTGTTTTCTGTATCTTGAATATTACCCTTATGAAGCTGCTAAATTTGCTAAATTAATTTATTTTCAATCTTGATTTAGGGGTAAAATGATACATGACTGGAAAATTTTAATACAGTAAAATCTATTGTGAGTCACAGAGCACTTTTCTAAGTTAAATTGCAGAAATGTCTTGGAAAATACCTGGTTAATGCAAAGACTTCTATTCAGGAGAGATCACAAAGGAGTTACAATATACTGTGTTCCTACTATATGCAATTAACTTGAAATTATGATAATAGCAGCCACACTTTAAGTGGGTGCTATGGTGTGTCATAGAACAGCTTATTTGCTAGTAATTAATTAAAGACATTATGTTATCATGGAAAGAAATAGTAAGTAGCAAAAATGAATTATGTTTAAGTCTCTACTTAGCAAAAATCCTAATGATACTGGTTATCACCTTTAATAATATTGTTTATAACCCTTAAAAATATTGTGTTGGGTTTATGTAACAAGGGGCCTCTGTGAGAAGAGATCAGAGACTGTCTCCGTGTTGGACAAAGACAGTCCCAACCAATCCTCACTGTTCCCCAAAGCTGCAACCATCAGTGATGCTGGCAGTGCCTCTGTGATAACATATTTAAGAAACAGGAAAAAAAAGTATTCAGCAGCTGTGAGGAATGAGTGAGAAAATGTCAGGGAAACATTCCTTTCAGACACCAAGATCAGGGAAGGAGGGGACTTCCTCCCCCAGGCACTGTACAGACCATGGAGAAGAGCATGGTGAGGCAGTCCTCCTGCAGAGGACCACATCAGAGGGAATTTTCACCCTGCAGCCCATGCAAGGCACCACAACAGAGTAAGTGATTGTGCCAAGAAAAAGGCTGCAACCCACAGAGAACCCACACTGGAGGTTTGTCCTGGCAAAAGCTGCAGCCTGTAGAGAGCAGCACAGGCAGGAGTAGGTTTTCCAGCAGGAAATGTGTCCCATGGAGGAACCCACACTGGATTAGTCTGTTCCTGAAGGACTCTTCCCCAAGGAAAGGACCCACACTCGAGCAGTTCACAAAGGACTAGATCATTTGGGAGGGACCAAATGCTAGAGCTGGAAAAGAGTGTGAGGAAGAAGGCACAGTGGAAGTGAAGTAGTATGTACTGAATGCAACCCCAGCAATATTTAGGAACATTATTTGGTCAAATAAAGGCAAGTCTCACCAAATACTGCTCTTGAAGAACACAACTGTACTTTAATTTGTAAGGATCTCATAACTGAATTTTTAAAGACATTCTTTTAAACACTAAGTTGAAATTAATTTTTAATTTTGGCCTTGAGCAGGTAATTGCAATACTGGAAACTTAGACATGCAAATATAAAGAATTTTAATCTTAACAAGGAATATGGTCTCCAGCAAGATTACATTCTTTGCAATATAAATAAAAATGATATTTGAAAGTTATACAGGACTGTGTGTAGTTAATTAGAACAATACTGAAGTGTGTTGCAGTTCTCAGGACAGATTTGTTGCATTCTTGTTCAAACCATACATGATCTGGTGAAGCAGAGAGTGAGTATTGGAGAATTCAGTCCATATGTCCTGATTTGATTTTTACAATTGGGCCCTGCCTAAATGATTTTACAGTGACACTTTAATGGAGAGACCTGTGAACAAACCTGAGATTTATAACTACATCCGAAAGGTTCATATGGCTGCATATTTTGTGCATATTCCTTCCAAATAAAATTTTGCAATTAATCTGCATTTATCAGTTGCAGAAAATGTTTGAACATTCTAGAAGCCTCCACCATCCATTAATTCTTGGCTATTCTGACTCCAGATCCTGAGAGTTAGTCAAGTTACAGGGACTTTGCATTTGATTCTAAGTGGCAATCAAAGTGGCAAGCATGCACTGAATCTAAAAAATCTAAGGCTGCCTGTTTTATCACATTTTGCCACAAAAAGGGAGATCAACAAGTACTGAACTGTGGAATTTCAGAACTTCTAAAGTGAGCTTACCCATTCATTTCTGGTTTTTGACTGAAGATGGTTATGGTGGCTTGCTGAGTTTTGGTTGGTAAATGTTTATTTATAACTTTTTTTTTTTTTTTTGCAACAAATCAATACAATTTACATTTTATACTTCTGAAATATCTCTAATACTTCCCTAGTACTTAGAGTTCTGGAGACACCAATTTACATCATGATAAGGGAGAATCTGAGACCACAGAATTTTTCTGCTTCTAGTTATTGATTCAAGATGGCTTAATGACAGATACAACTAAATCTTCAGGAACAGAACAAAATCTTAAGATTTTTAATGTAGTTGCCATTTCAAGTATTATTTTCAATAACATCAGCTACTTAAAGTATTTTGCTTAATAAATCAGAGAAAGAATAATTTCTTAATCCTATGGAAACCCCCAGATACTTTCCATACGATATTTAACATGAATAATATTTAAAGGTGTAATTGAACAAATATTGTTGAATGGTCAAACGGTTTGATTTCTGGATGTTTAAATCCTGCATGGGAATAATGTATTTGGAGTTCATTGGCAGACACAATCTTTCTCTTTCCCTTATAAAAATTATTTGCTATTTACATTAGTATTCAGGCTTTCTCAGAAAGCATGAAAACATTGTCAAGAAGCCATAGAAATGAAAATGGTTTTGAGAAAATAAATACTAATAAGGAAGTGACTGTTACAGATATTTGAAAAATAGGATGGTACATACATGACAAAGAGCCACAAAGTATGAATTTTATTACAGTGCTGTTAAGGAGCTCAGATTTCATTCAAACAACACAAAAACATCCGAAAAGTGATTTGTATAGATACTAGAATTTAAAAAATTTGCAATATAATATGAATACAATAAACACAATCAGTCTGGATATTGTCTGAGGAAGAGGAGAACAGATGAAAAGGGATTTCTAAAGGTATATTTATAAAATTATTTCTTTCTTTAAAGTTGGACTACTGAACAAAAAAAAAAATACAGAGAACACGCTAGAAAACAAAATTCCTGAATAATTAAACTCAATAGTGGCAATTTTTGTAGGTAGCATTTCTTTTCTAAATTATTTTAGTTAGAGTCTCTTGTATCAGTATTTTTTGCACAATACATGTTTCTCCTACAGGAGTACTCTCATTCCTACAATTGTTCAGTTTTTCCAGATGACATCCATCTCCTTTACTGCAGATGCTGACAGTTTGCTATAAACTGAAAAGGTACTGAATGGAAAATAAAACAAACCAAAAAAACTCCACCAAAACCCAAACCATAAAGAACGTTGCCATTGTTGCATAAATACTTAATTTCAAACTACAGGCTTTCATCAGTAATAAAACTAACATAGTAGACACCATTATATGTGAGTAAGATTACATATAAACATAATTTCATAACAGCATGCTATGAAAATTAATTATACCAGCTATTTCTTGATATTTTGAAATTAGGTATTTCTTGAATTAGTGCAGGTTCTTGAATCTGCTTCAAGTAATCACATAAGAACATAATCACAGAAATATGTGTTCTAGTCCTTATATGTGTATATAAATATATATTAACAACTATATCAAATCAGGTCAACATCTATGTAACCTGCATTCTGTCTTTGTTATTTCTCAGTAGTGTATACCTAGTAGAGGTCATAAGTATACTTGTCCATTGTGTAGCAGTGCTCAGCTTCTGATTCCTACACTTAAGAAGCCCTTTTTACCCAGATACTTCAGAAACTTCAATTTTTTTTTCCTTGAGATCTGGTGAAAACAAATAAACAAACAAACTCCCAAATCCAGTGGTTTATTACTTAATTAACCAACAAGATTTTATTTTACCCCAGATACTGTACTTAGAAAGCTTATTTATGAATGTAATACAGATGATTCTTTTCTTGCTGTTTCAAGCTGTCTGCATCCCTGACCTATATTTAGTTTATGTCATGCATAACCAAATACTGATATTGACAATTATCTTTTTTACTTGCAAACACCATATTATTTAGAGCTTCAGTGAAGTGACAAGACACATATACCACCCTCCTTGATTGACACTCTTGTTTGCAATGCTACCTGTCAAAAAAGAGGAATGATGGAAGGAAAAAGAAGCAGATTTATTTTACCCTGAATGACAAACAGGAATAAGTTGACAAGGTGTGTTACTGACACACATCCTATATCCTTAGAAACATAAACACATCTCTTAATTTATATATATGCTTGAATTAATTTTTTATTTCTGTCTCTCTTTCTTGTACCTGTGGCATAAGTACCTTTGGCATTTCCAGAAAGAAATTATTTTGCTGATGATTTGACAGACTATTTGAAATAAATGACATCAAATTTACAAGTGGTGTTTCAGGTGTTTTATTTCTTAGTTTTTTTACTTACTAAAGTAAAACATTTACTTACACACATCATGAAGTAAGTTGCAAATTCTCAAAAGGCTGATGTTTTCCATTGTTGCTTCTTTTTCATCTTATATTGAAATATGAGCTCTTTTTAATACTCTGTATGAAAGACCTGTTTCTCTTTGAGTGGTAACACAAAGATTTTCTAGACCTAGGAATAAGTGTGGTTATGCAGCAGTTCATAAATTCACTGTTAGATTGGACATGTAGATATGTACTCATTTTTTTACTCTGTCTGCAGAGTGGCCATGTGGCTGTGAGCGGCAACCCTTAATCAAGATTTATTTTCATTGTACTGCAGTAGTAAGACCATGGAAGAATTTACTATGAGACAAGTATTCTTCATATTTATTTCTGTCCTTTATACACACTTTATACATATATATTTGTATATGTATTTGTATATATATTTGTGTGTGTATATATATATATTTCATATATATATATATATTTGTGTGTATATATCCTTATAATTGTTATTTATGGTCATTAAGTCCCATCCCACACATGTTTTTTCACCAGCAACACAGAATTTAATATTCTGGTATTCTTTTCATGGTGAATAGTATGTAAGTACCTTAATGTACTCATAGAAAGATTTGAATGTCAAATATGCATAGAGTTCTATTATATATTCTATTATATATTATAACTAAGAGAGAGATACCCTGATACTTCTAAAATTACTCATAAAATTATGAGTGAAAAGGTTTTGAGTCTTGACAAAAGGTGCTTTGTCTACATATGTGAGAAAATAGTTTTTCCATATTAGCATAATGTCATGGACTCATAGAGTGATTGGGGTTGGAAGGGACCTGTAGAAGCCTAGGAGATGGGCTTTTCCAGAGACTTCTAGACCTTTTATCCCTTATACAGCAAAAGCTTATCTGCTTCCCCCCATGGCTCAGTCAAGCCAGAATAACTTGCCTTATAGTGAGTTACGTCGGCTCAAACACCCTCAGCTAGCAATAAACATACTGCCTGGGAAATGGATGAGAAAAGATAAGCTAAAATTCATGACTGAAAGACACAGCACTTTTGCAACCTATAAAAGTCACACCATAGTTTTCTCAAAATAGAAATCTGCACGCTCTGAGTGTCCGGAGTTCTCCCCCAAGTTGAGACATCGGTCTTCGTGGTTATTCTTCCGGAAGTTGAGTGGAAGGATGGTTTTGTACACCACTATTATCTGTTGGTAAGTTACACTGTCTCCTGATGTATACTATTTCTTCGCTAGCTGTAATATAGGTACCTTTATTGTGCACCCTATTACTACTAGTAGTTCTTTTGTTTATCCTGTGTAGTAAGAAGTCTGTTTAAAGTCTTGTGTCTGTTATCCTTGTTTCTATTGAATAAATAATTCATATTGTAGTAGACCTGGTCAGCCACTATTAAGAACTTGCAAGCAAGAGCAATTTTGGGGTGCAGGTCACCTCAAAAGAGCTACTGCCAGAAATCTGAGAAAGGCAGAGCCCGCCTAAACTCTCACTCCCTTTCATAACAGTATGGTAACTAATTTGCATAGATAGCAAAATACTTATCTCCAGAGTGAGGAAAACTTATCTACAAACAAGCCCCCAAAAAGCCCAGGTGCATGCCCCCAAGGCCCTGGACACCACATCAACTGGATTGATGTTGTACTCAGGACTGGTGATCTTCCTTTCTTTTTTTTCCTCCTCTATATTCTCTCCCTCTCTCTAATCTCTCTCGTATAATTTACTAATAAAACTGTAAGTTTTTGTGGACTCTCTCATTTCTGTTGTTCCTTTGGCATCTATGAATCTTGGGTGCTCCCTTCTACTTAAGGGTGGAACACCACAGGACCTTAAAGATCATCTAGTTAAACACACATACACACAGACCCAGACCCACATCCACACCACACCATGGGCAGCCACCCACTAGGTCAGGTTGCTCAGGGCACCCTCCAACCCGGTTTAGAACAATGAGTCATGAGTTAATCCTTCAGATCAGAGCATTATCATATAATATATGGATAAAAAGTAGAAAATTAAATTGGACATAAGAATAAAGCAGACTTCAGCAAGTATACAGCACAAAATCTAACTACAAAGAAGTAAAAGAAAGAGAAAAATATTCTGAAAATAGAAACAAACCACAAAGATTATGGAGGAAGTTTAAATACAAAAAACTAGAAAATAATAAACATATTGCATGGAATCTAAGACAAAAATTGAGAAGAGTTACTGTCCTGGGTTAAGTCATATATTCTATTACCACCCACAAAAGCTGGATAAATCTCATAATTACATGCCTGGGACTGCTTATCTCAACTGAGATAAGCACTCTGGCCGACAGCAAGCACCACCCATCCTGATTATCTAATCTCAGCTAATGGCCCATTAG
>VZRJ01001796.1:627256-644417 GCA_013397565.1 Ptilonorhynchus violaceus
GGTGTTTCTGTATTACTGCATTTATTTTAACCTTTTCTATTAAAATTGTAATTTTGACCTAAAATCTCTCGAGGTATTTTGTGTGAGGTTAATTTCCCCCGCTGGTTCACAGTCAAACCAGCACAGTTACTAATAGGGAAAAATTTTCTGAGTTTTGTATCTTTGCCTATTTTATCATCTTTTTTTTTCTTATTTCCATGTTTAAAATAAAATGGGTCAATTCCATTCATTCATGTTTTGAAACAACCTAGTATCTTTGAGCGGGAATAACAGGAGCACCTCCACTTCTATACATATAGTCCCTCTGAGATGCAATTACATGGGAGCTGTGTAGTGTTACAATTTAGGAGAAAGTTTATACACACTAAAATCCTGAAAAATTAAACAAGAAAAACCACACAACCAACCACCCAGAATTTGATAAAGACACAAAGGTTAATAACCCGTCAAAACCCAGATCCAGAATCATCCATATTCTTTGAAAGAGAACCCTCTTCACATCTCCATAGAATAATTAGCAATTTGTCCAGCACTTTTCTGAGTGGGAAGATCACAGCTCACCAAGCCATTAATAGCATGCTCTGCAGCTTGTGAGTTTTCCCTAGAGGTCTTGCATCAAAATGCTGAGCAAGCTTAATGATACAAAGTTTGAGATTTGAAGAAACCATACCTTTAGCTATTCTGGATTCAGGTTGTATCAGCAAGAATACAGCTGAATAGATACACAATACAAAAAAAAAAGTATTAAATGCACATTTATTCATGTAACTTTGCTAATACAATAAAAGAAGACCGACATTTATATTTGTAACATTTGGTTATCAATTCCATGTTATGTTTACTTTGGCTTTGTAAAACTTTCTAGACTATGTACAATTTTCCAGGATTTAGATCAGATCCTCAACCCAGTAAACTCTATATTACTGTAACTGTTAACATTACTGTAACAGTAATGTCAGCTCAGTATTTGTTCTCCAACACTTGGATGCACTAAGTGTTAAAAAATAACTTTTAGTAGGCATGACTACTTTTTTCAAGTTTAATGACAAAATATTGAATATGAGACTTGGCAAGGAAAATAAAGCCAAACCTAAGAAGTAAACTTGTCATTTTTTTCTTGGGGAGAGGTTTAAGGTTGTTTTTTGTAGATTTTTTTTTCGTGTTTTTTTTTTTTGTAGGAGATTTTACAGAATGAGAGATTCTGCCATATTTGGATTAGTTTTTCAATGAATTTATGCTTGTTTCCCAAGGTTTTGTTTGTTCCATGCACAACCTATTGTACCATTTTGGTTCAAATTGAAAAACACAAAAATAATAATTTTAAGGAGTTTGTATTGTACAGGTAACTGTTTAATTATATATATTTAGAAGATCACTTAGACAGTTTTCTGAGCCAGTGAAAATGTATAGTCAAATTATTATTCAGTCTATCCCGACCTTAGATGCATTGTTACTATAAGGCTTTAGGGTGTCTCAGAACAAGGAGAGAATATGGCTACACCCAGACCTTTTACATGTAATTTCACTTATATATAAGATGAATGAGGCAGAATTCATATTTTGAGAACACTTAGCTTGGGGTGTAGGAGTACATCACTTCGGGTAGGATTCATGTTGCCCAACTTAAATCTAAAATGTAGCAGTTATATCAAAGCCCATAATTTAAACTTTCACTATAATCTATGTGATAGCCAAAAGTAAGTATATAATCCAAATGTTGAGACAATGTTTATTCCGCACAGGAGATTCCTTTTCATAGAGGTGAAGAAAATTAGCTGAGCTAAATAAGGTACCTCATAAAACTCCCTGGAGGATGAAGGGATCTTCCAATGGCATATTCTGGCAACTGCTCCCTTTGAGAAGGGGTTCCTCATCAGTTTGGCACCCATTTAGATCAATCATAAGTCTTACATGCATTGTCTCTCTAGCAGCAATTTTTTTTAGGGCAGTTTATGGTTTTCTCTTAATGAAAATTGTAAAGAATCATGTATTATTTTATACAGCTGTTATGAAATTTAATTGCCTTTTAAATACAGATCAGTAGAGAGATTTAAAAATTCTACAACTTGAAGTATTTTCTACTTTATGTCTTTAAGTAGGAAATTAACAGTCAGAATTTTGAGAAAGGACAACAATGTACATACCTAAAACAATGCTTGAATTTTATTTTCAAAGCACAGAGCAATGTGGTTGCATTTGACTTTAATCCTCTGCAAGCCCTGGGCTAAACATTCAAGTTGAGTAACTTGAATTGTGTTGATATAAAGTTACGTTTATTTTTAGGAACAACGGTCTCTTCGGGGCATTAAAATCTTGGCTGTGATGGCAAATGCACCCTTATTTGATGTTGATAAAGACATACAAGTGCTTTTATTTTCCTAATGCGTGGTGAAGGTTTTCTGGTTCATCCACAGTTGTGCTATCCTAGGGGACACAGCCAAAAGCATACTGAACTACTGGAGCAGTACTGGGCTAAGAGTCTTGC
Source organism: Ptilonorhynchus violaceus (assembly GCA_013397565.1). Taxonomy (NCBI): domain Eukaryota; kingdom Metazoa; phylum Chordata; class Aves; order Passeriformes; family Ptilonorhynchidae; genus Ptilonorhynchus; species Ptilonorhynchus violaceus. Next base: position 629,742 of record VZRJ01001796.1, read on the forward strand.
TGCCTGCAATGCATGGTGAAGGCTAGTCCTTGTTCTCTCTTTAAAGAGTATTGGAAAAGAAAACAGCTCATCCCTTTTGGATTTGTATGGACAAAGAAAGATCTGGAACAAAACCCACAGTATCTAACCTTTCAACAAAGAAAATAACATGAAAAAATAAAACAAGAATTTTTTTTAATTGCTTCAAATGTCAAAAAAGTCAATTTCAGAGTAGTTTAGAATGAAATACATTATGAAGCTAATTTCTAATAAAATGTCTAATTGGGTTTTTTTAGGCAAGTCATAAACACACTTAATTTACTTCCAAAACCAAAAAAAGGACACTACAATTAAATTATAATTAACAGATATTTGGAAGATATTGCACTTGGTACTCGATTCATTTCAGGCTATCTTTATAATTAAGAGCTTCCTTTCATAAAATTTAAAGATGTGTTAGGATGTAATAATAATTTTAATTTACATTTTATAATCACCCAAGGACAATTTTGTTCTTGACTGTGGTATGTTTCAGACAAAGATAATAACAAAAATCTAAAGCAGTTTCCCAGCCTCATAGAATCAGAGCAGACAGCTGGCCTTGGTGATAGATGGTAACAGTTGCTGAATAATAGGTAGATGCAGTGTGGTTTATGGGAGCTGCTTGGGAGGCAAGAAAGGCCAGTGTTTCCCTTCAGCTCTGGAATATTCAGACAACATGAATTCTGATGCCACAAAATAGACAGAAATTGAGGAAAATCTCTATTGAGCATCTGCAGCTGCAAACCCACAGTGAAGAGTGTTTGCAGAAGAACACAAAGGTAAAAAAACCCCAAACCATCTACTGAAAGACAGGTAACAATGTTAGAATGATGACATTTTTTTGATTAATATCACTATGCAGTACTGATCTTTTTTCTAAGACCTTCTTTAAGTATTTTCCTAAGACCTTCTTTAAGTATTGAGTATTTAATATTCAAAGGGATATTTATGCTCTGTGTATATAAACCAGGATTCATCTGACTTTAAATTAGTTTTCCAGAAACCTGTAGATTTACATAGACAATTATGTCAGGATTCATTTGTGGAGGGGAAAAAAAAAATAGCTTAGGATATCCTAGTCATCCCCACAGTTCTAGCAGATCCAAGACACAAGTAAGAACTAGGGGACCTGAAGCCCTCCCTGGGTATCAGCTATGGGTCCCACAGTGCCCCAAATGACCTTGCAAGTATGTATTTAGGCAACTAAATCTAAACGCTGATTTCACAGCAGGTAAATAGAGAGATTTTGTCATTTCCAGAAAGTGATTTATCCCATATAGTTTGGACACCTATTTTAGGATGACATACATTTCTGGAGATGTCTATTTCTTTGCTAATGAAACTGGCTGAAAATTTAAGACTAAGCTTGTGATTCAGCCCAGCACCAGACACCTCAGCATAGCTTTCTACCTCCTTGCTGAAGCACAAGATATTATTCTACCCAATCTTGACAAGACAGTACCTCACCTTGAGGCTGAGGCCACTAAGACCTATTAATACACTCAGAGCTGTGACTTTTGATGACAAATAGGAGCTTTTCTGATTTGTTTATAAGTTCCAAGAATGAGGGATTCTCTAGTCCTGCTGATCACAATGAAATACAGAGGCTAATTTAGCTCAATGAACATAAGAGTCTATTTAGGAATAGTACACCAAACTTTGATAACTATATTGACTGATTTGCATTTGTTTTGCTTACTCTACCACTCTGACATGGACTAGGAACTACATCTAAGTTCTGCTTCTCGTAACTTTTAGGTCTGACGTGAGCTCTACATGAGCTTTATGTTTTTGGCAGGTTCCACAAAACTTCAATTTTTGATTAAGATAACTGCAAGGAAAGTAAAGCATTATGGTTTCTAATAGTGACACTATTACACTAGTTCTAGACACTGGGTGAACCCGTTTTCCGTTCAACAGATTCTAAAATTCATCTACAGATTACAAATCCAAGACCAAGGCCTTGGCAATGCATTCACAAGAAATTGAATCAGCAGCTTCTCCAGAAGTATTCAGATGCTAATGGCTTTTCCTGATATTTGGCAAGACAAATTCAAGTCAATATTACATATTTAAAGTAAAAGGTCACAACTAAAATCCAAATAATATCATGTTACTTGTCATAAATTCATGAACATTACAATGATTCTTGGAAGAAACCACTTCCTCCCCATACCTTTTGATACCAGCTGATTCTCTATGTCCTGTTCATGAGACAGTGAATCCCTCCAAGACTCTCAATGGTGGGAAACATGCTGGAAAATGAAACATTTGTTAAGATTTCTTATGGTTTACAGGTTTGACAGCAAGCTAAGCAATGCTGCAGTTTTGCCTGTTCATCTTAAATCTAACTTGATTGATGCCAGAAGACATAAAAATGCAATCAAAAAACATTTGAGCATAACAAGAAAAATAAACAATGCAGAAATTTAAATAATAAAAATAATAATATAAAAAATCAAAAACCACATACACACAGACAAAAAAATAAAAGCCAAAAATGACACAATTATATGCAAAGTTATGCAATAGATATGCACAGCTGTCTTAATATTAGATCAGGAAGATTTAATTTACCTTATCTTGCTGATTTACTATTGTTCTCCTGCTAGAGGTGATACTAAAGGTTTCATAATTTTCTGTATATCTCATAAAAAGGGTGGATCTGATCACCAGATTACACATTTGATCTTGACTGTGAGCTACAGAATCCAGCAGGAAACACTTTATGGAACACTTGCTGCATAAAAGATATACATGAAACAGGCCTTAAAGAAGACAACTTCACCAGTTTTCTAGACCCAAATATTTAAAATGTCCAGAAAGCTTTAATATGTCTTTCAAAACTCATCCTATTTCTTCCTTTTCCATGTGATAATTGATCTTGATAGGCTTGAGAGGTGGACCCATGTGAAACTCATGAATTTCAACACAGCTAAGTGCAAGGTCCTGTGCCTGGTTTGATGCCTTAGAATTTTGGCTTTTATATTTCTCATGTACTTGTAATCCTGCAATTCTTAGTAGGTAACTCTAAAGCCCATATCAAGGTGTTAGCTACTGCCTCTAGACAAAACAATCCATCTTCAGGCCTGAACTTCAAGGACACCTTCCTGCTTCAGGCCCAAGATCTGTAAATAGCCGTTGATGAAGGGGGGCAAACCTGGGGTGAATTACTTCATTACCTAAAGTTCTAATTGGAAGATCTGGCCCCAATATGCTAATGGACCAAACTTATAAAAGTATGGAAAACTTGTGACCAGTCGTCCATCTTGGGTGGTCTGTCTTGGGGAACAGACCTCAGGGGGTCCACCTGGGGTGTAGGCCACCCTCCCCACCCCGAGTGAGCTTTGACTGCCCTGGATGTACCTGAAGGCCTTCNACCCTCCCCACCCCGAGTGAGCTTTGACTGCCCTGGATGTACCTGAAGGCCTTCAAATAAACACCACCGCTTTTTAACCTTTTGATCTTTGTCAAGACTCTCTCTTTTAGGTAGTCCCGATAAGGCATCAGGTTCAGGGCAGCCAATCTCCAGTGTCAATACAGGCTGGGGATGAATGAATAAAGAGCAGTCCTGAGGAGAGGGATTTGGGGTTAATGGTGGATGAAAAATTGGATATGAGACAGCAAGGTGTGTTTGCAGCACAAAGCCAACTGCATTCTGTGTTGCATCAAAAGAAGCGTGGCCAGAAGGTCAAGGCAGGTGATCCTCTCCTTCTACTCTGCTCTCATGAGACCCTGTCTGGAGTACTGTGCCCTGCTCTGGCATTCACAGCTCAAGAAAAACATGGCTCCATTAGGGCGAGTCTAAAGGAGGGCCATGAAGATGATCAGAGCACTGGAGCACCTCTCTGATGAAGAGGGGCAGAGAGAGTTGGGGTCATTTAGCCAGGAAAAGAGAACGCTTCAGGGAAGACCTTACTGCAGCCTCTCAGTGTATAAAGGTGGCTTATAAGACAAAGAGGCACCTTTTGGCAGGGCCTGTAGTGACAGGACAGGGATCGACAGTTTTAAACTGAAAGGGAGAAGGGTTAGATGGGACAACCCAAACCATTCTATAATTCTATGAGTTCATGACAATCTTGTAACTTACTTGATTGAAATGAAAGGATTTTCCTCTTTCTTAAATATGAAAAAATGTTTTTGTTTTAGATTTAGGAAACAGTTTAAACACTGCTGAAGTACTCAATGGCATTTTAGATGTACCCATGATGTTCACAAATATTTAACACATAAGATGAGTGATCTCAAGAAGGCAAGTTAGATGCAGCAAAGGCTGGATGCTAGGTCGATGGATACTTGGGGTTTTACAGTTGCTTTTAAAGTAAAGTTTAAGCGCTAAAAGTAGTCTCCTGCACTTAACATTGCAACCATTTTCCTCAAGGAGAGATCAAAACTCCCCTACTCTTACTCTTTCTCTATATATTCTATTTTAGAATAGTTTTGTGGATTTTTTTTTCTTTGTCTTATGTCCTCTATCAGCATGGTTATTGAAACAAATTTAAAACATTGAAATAGGAAAACTGTATATCATTAATTTCTCACTTGCATGTTCAATATTACAGTAATTTATCATACTAATGTGTACATTGATTTAGGCACATAATGAACCCATTTTCAGTGAGGGAACCTTGGAATGCCTTTTAATGCTATCTCAAGGAGGCTACATATGACTACTGAAAACTACGTCTTTTTCTGTCTTTAAAGTACACCACAATCTCTTACTGGTACAAGGAAAACAAGTGGAAATTTATAATTACATATGAAAATACAAGCATTTTGATTTAGAATATTTTAGGATATTTTAAAATAGTGCTCAGTAAACATCTAAAATGTACATACAAACTTAATTTACACAGAATAAAGCACATTCTGAATTGCCATTAAGTACTGGCACATATGTATGTATACTTAGAAACACATCATGGTGTTACCACTGCTTATTAGTGTCATTTTGGACACTAATATCTGTCACACCAAATGACAGTGTTTGCAAAAGAGGAAAATGATACTTGGATTCCACTTGGGAATGGAAGTTATGCTGATTTTGAGGCCTTCTTCATGGAACTACATGTGAAAACACTGCGATGTGTCTGGCAGATTTTCAACCAAAACATCAGACACAATAACTAATGCCTGCTCCATTGCCTGGAAAAAGGCCACTTCATGGCACAGGCCATTCCTCTGGTGTCCTTGACAGTCCTGTCTCTGTCACCTCGCTCCAAAAACCACAGTGCAATTATAAGAGATGTTAATACAAACACATCTTTACATCCAGTCAGCAGCTGGGTTTGTATTTCTGCTGGATGGATAATGAAGCAAAACAATGTTGCGAGTAAACCTTGCCTTCCTCCTGACCATCTTGCCTTGTCTGCTGTATTTTCCTGGTATCATACTAAAGATATCTATGTCCACATAAGATAGCACCTCATTCATAACACTTACTAAAGTGTGCTGAGTCTCATGGGTTTGTTTGTGTTGATTTATTGGACTCTGGGTAACAACATTGCCTTTCGGATGTGCAGTGAATAAGTAATTAAAGGTATTGTTTTATGCTTAGGACTAAGTCTCTCTGAAACTCTAATGGGAGCTGAAGAAGTAACTTAGGTTATTACTCAAATCCCATTAAGAAACACTGGGTGACATATTTAGTTGTCAGAATTAGTAGATGACTGATTCATATGTTGCAAATAATTTGTCTGAAGCGTAACTGATCCTGACTGCTACTGATTTTGATGTGTTTATGAGATTACTTAGTCATTCTCCAGTACCCCCATCTGATCATGTAAAGTCTATGGCCACCTTTATCAAATTTGCTGAGTGAAATTATAGAAATGGCCCCAAATAAATTGGAAATGGCAAATAGAAACCAACTTTTCATGCGTGTGTGTTGTTTGTCAGATATTTCAGGAATTTCACTTGCAGTCAACAGCAATAACAGTGTGTATGCTGGGGGAAAAATATGATAGTCAAACCTGTATAAAACTGTGTCCACATACAATAAATGTGAATTTTGCAAGAAAGAAAAAAGAGTTCTATCACAAGATTTTCTTTTTTTCTCTCAGAGTTCTGTTTGACAACTTTGTTTCTTAAGGGTCACAGCTGAAACCACTGAATTTTGACTACAACAGTTTTATTCAGACCTATATTTTTACTTAGGAAAGATAAAAAGAGGCAGGATTATGTACATTATATCAGTCTTTGTGGAATTAATGTTCTTAGCTTAATCCACTCCCATGTGTAAAGACCATTGACAGTGATTGTGGGTTGACTATTTTGGCCTTCGAGTAAAAAAATGAATGTTATGAAAATCCAGTTCAGTTTTTGAAGAAGACACACATGAATCGCAAGTAAACAACAAACAAATAAATAGGTTATTTATATACATGCCTATATATGTTGTAGATAATAAATGTATGTAAAATAGGATATTGTGTAAGAGGTACAGATATGGATATAGATTTAGACATCCTTTTTTTCAGATATAGGGAAGGAATAAAAAAAGGATCAGTTCATAGACTAACCAGAAAACAAGATAAATACTGTTGCCTCCTTCTGTTGGATTTTTTATTATTTCAAACCCAATTTTACATGTAATCTACAGCTAGCATTTTGTCTCTGCATATATTATTTCACATGCACTACAGTACTGAAGCAGCAAAACTGACACCTAGACAGCACAGTATTAAAATGTGTAACCATTTCTAGAAAGCTTTGTATGGTATGTCACAGCACAGTCAACTTGCATTAGCTTAGTAAATCTGTACTGCATCACTGAACATTAGCTCCAGTTCATCCATTATGGTGCAGAGATTGCTTATTGTGTTCCCAGGGCTCTTTTATATGAAAGAGCAATAGTGCTGTCTGCCAAAATGGTCTTGCCCTGTCAGAGTAGTTTTAATTGAGCTGAGCCGTAGGACCCTGCCCAGTGCTATTACGGGAGCTGAGAGCCATTTGGTGAATAGCACTCTATGAGATTATGGCTGTTAAGAGTATAATGGACAGTTACTTTAATATCCTACCCAACTAGAACACTATAAACATGTCCACAGGTAGTCATTTTACCTAGTTATCCTGTTTCCTAAAACAGTGTGGATCTGATGCTTTGTGTCTATCTTTATGTGAAAATTACGGCTTATATTGGCAACAAGTGTTATCCATTCTGTGATCATGGGAGGGAGACAGAAGAGGTCATCTTTAGAAAGCAAACATTTACTGTTTTAATTCCTTAGCATTTTTAGAGCAACCATTTTACCCAAGCAGAATGAAAACTAATTATATTTAAATTTTTTATGTATTTTTCCAATGAAAATATGTTAATGATTCAATGGAAAAACTAGTTGACAAGGAAAATGTTTTATTTTTATCTTATGAGAGACGATTGTAAATAATGACAAATATAAACAGGTATAAATAGGCACCTGATAATGTACCTTTTCAATTGTTTTATTTGAGTAGTTCTGATACTTAAACATATATTCCTTAATTTAAATAATTGTTTTTTGGTTTCTTATTGATTTACAAGGCAGCATATCAGATGAGCAGCATGTCTGGAAAGAAACCAAGCAATAACTATTTCCCATCAAGCTTATGCACATTCATGTATGGAAAAAAATTCACGAGTCATCAAAATGAAATTAGAAATGCAAATTCTTTCCAGAGATGTTGGACAGAGGACATAAATAGAAGTGCCCTTCATTTCATCTCTGACAGATCATCAGAGATCAAATAAATAGATAGGGTGATTTCTTATGATGATGATGATGGTGACTTGTGCAACCCCATTAATTCCATCTATTACGTTTATCCATGTCAGGTAGAAATCTGTGAATATGAGGCTCATTGTACCTCCATTCTGTACAATCGAATGTGTTTGCCTAGCACTGAAGACATGACGCAGAATCATCAGTCTCCAATACAACGGCATTGTGGAGACCAGAACCCGGAGTTACTTTTTCAGACACCAAAAAAAAAACCGCAAAAAACCAAAACCAAGAGCAGGCTTAGACAGGCTGGGACAATCTTTAAAGAATGTACTCTTTATAGTGAATGAAAAGAAAAACATGTAAAAGGCACAATTTTTCTAATGTTGTTTTTAACTTCCTGTAAGGATGGGATGAATTACTGTCTAGAAATGGCTATTTCTTTTGAAAAGATTTTGAATTATGTATATGGAGTATTCACAAACGGTGAAGGAACATTAACAACTAGCCAAAGATAGATACACCTTTTATCTTCTTTAGCTACACCAATGCATGTTTGCCCTTCCATGAGATGTAGACTGCTCCATATATCTGAAGTCCAAATCCAAGTCTCTGCAATGTATAAGCATTGTGAGAAAAGCACTTATGCTATAAATATATTTTTGTTAAGTCACAAAATAAAAAATAATTTTAAAATTGTAGATTTCTAATTCTCTATGTACTTGTGAGAAGCTCTGGAAGACTATGTCTCTAGTACTCTACCTCTTCGTGTAGTCTACCTCTTCATCTGTTGAAATTAAGAGAAATCATAAAGCAAGCAGTTTGCTCCAATGCTTCCTGGCTAGTGGAGAAGACAGTCCTATGCTACTACTCTCTCACACTCCACTCCCATTCCTACCATCTCATTTTGTCTGTGTGTTGTATATCATGTTATAATACTCTGTGAATCAATGGAGCTAACTGGCTTGTTAAAAAGTAAGCTTTTTTTCTCTTTGTCTTCCTGTTTCTATTTTCCTTTCCTCTCTTTATCTCTTCCTCCTTCCCTTCCTCCCTTCCTTCTTTCCTCACTTTCTCTCATTCTAGTTATTTTTCTTAGGGCTAACAAGGGGTTAGCTGCATGCCACAGCTGGTGTTGAGGATTATATGTAGGAATCTCTCCGATAAAGATTACCACAGCATCAAAAGGCCAATAACTCAGTGGCAGAATAATATTTGACTGACTGCTCAGACTCAGCAGCACTTGCACTGACCAATCTAGCCCTGACCCTTGCAGTTGTAGGGGCCACAATTGTAGCCTGTGCACATCTAGAACATGTTGGACTTGGAATGACCTGCAGGACCACTTGTCATCCCTGTAGAAAACTTGTAAGATGAAAGCAAGCAATGTGAAGTCACTGTTGGAAAGGGTATGTGAAACCTACTTTTAATCACTTTTTCATCGCTAAGGAATCTGTAGATTCTAGTGGAACAACTCCGTAGAGAGAAAAGGCATACCAGTCTAGGTCAAAAGTGAAATGCCAGCTGGATGGAGGGAATTATTTAAGACATTGTGTACCAGCTATTTTGTCTGCCTCTTTTTATCCAAGTTCCATCAATCTCTTCCAGCTGCCTCTTAACACTAAAAATGGGTAGCTAGAAACTTCAATGCTTCAGGACTCTATTCTTAACTAAAAGTAAATTTGACTGATGAAGACAGGTGGTGTTAAAGTGCATTGTGAGTAATTTCATTGTTGCGGTGCTCCAGCCTTGGTTGTCAAAAAGGCAGTTTGCCACAGAGTGACATTCCTCAGACGTCACTCACTTTACATTCCTCCTTCTCACAAAACCTTAAGCTTTGTAACAGGTTGGCTTGATTTGAAATTTCCTCTAACTATATTGTGATTTGTCAGTTTGAATTAGTCCCTTTGCTGAGATGTTTCATTGGTTTTCCCTCATGTATCCCTATTCTCGGATTGGCTAAGCTTTGTTATCCCTACCCCTTAAAGCCGCAGAAACAGAGCCAGCCGGGGTCTCTCTGTTGTTCCCCTTCAAGATGTGCCCTGTCCTCCCAGGACAGAGAATAAAACTTGGAATTAAAGCAACAGAGTTTCCACTCTTTCCTCCTTACTCTCGCTTGCTGCCTTGGAAACAGCTGCTGCCCGAAAGCAGCTGAGAAGTGTTTGTTGCGGACGGCTTTCAGGCCAGAACACCAGCATCGAGCGGTCGTTACGGGTTTCGGACCCTTTCGCCGCGGTCAAGCCAAGCCAGGCACTGGCAGCGCGGCATTTCATCATTAACGGACAATGTGAAAAGTGTTCCAAATAACATTACAAACAGCAAAGATATGAAAATTCCATTTTTTTTCAGCTGTCTTAGGTAAATTATCATGCATTTTACAAGCCAGCATTTTGGGGGGAAAGGACTGTGCTTTCCTCACAAATTCAATATGCAAATGGGCTTAGACAGAAACACTTGAGTTGTAGTGACAGAATATTTTGTCTCCTATAAGTATAAACAATAAAAAATACATGGTACATTCTATAATAATAATTATAAGGACTTCACTGAATGCAAATTAATATAAAAGAAGCAGTTAGGTTGTCAGACCTGACACAGACACATAACAGCGAGATATTTTGGACCTAAGATTTTTTTAGAACTAGAAATAGCTCCTTTTCTACTTAAAAGAAGAAGCTGCTCTAGTCTTGGATATCACTGAATGACATCTGTGGAAAAATACAACTAAAAGTACATAGAAGACCCTTTCTTTGCAACAGAAAAAAGGGACTGAAGTTTAAAAAGAAGCCTGGAATATTTACCACCGGCTATTTTCATACGGCATAATAATAATAAGTAGGGCTTTATACTACAAGAATACTAGTATATTCAATTTCAGGAAATTAACTTTGAGTGAATTAAAAAAGCCTATGAGCAAAATATGATGCACTAAAATAAACTGGAAGAACTTTGGTAAATAGTCAAAATGGCACCTTGAAAGATGAAGTCTGTAGGAAGTACATAAGAGTCAATATGAAACTATGAAAGATTCCATGAATTATTAAGGCTCAAAAGGAATGTGAAGCTGGATAAGAAGGAGTGAAAGAAGCAAAGAGGCATATTCAGGATTAATGAACATAGCTTGATAAGAACTATCTTGATAAGACCTTACAAATTTAAAAGACAGTCATAATTATTCTTAATGCTAATTTCCTGTAATTACGGTTTGATCTGAAACTCAATGTGGCTAGCTTAAGTTTTCTAATACCTTGAGTGGGTTGATGACAGAGAGAGAAATCTTCCTTTCTTGTTTATTGTCAAGGGTGTTTAACACTTCAACAGTACTTGTGGAACAGAGATTAGAAAAAAATATTCTTCTGATTTATTTCAAGCCCATTCCTTCTCAAAAGTGACAATGAGATTCAAGTCTTCTCAAAATAAGTGAACAATGTCTCTGCTTTTGTAGATGGTACAACCAATGAATTTGTGTGGAATGATTTTAAAAGAATTCCGCAAAAATACCCCAAACATGGAAAAAAGGCTTTAAAATTATTCTGGTAACACTCTGTACTGATCAAGTTAAATGTGAGATGTAGAAACAGGATATAGATGGAGGAATCATGGCTCTTGTAAGGCCCCTGTATTATGGATTAAATGATAGCTTTAAATTGAGTCTTTCAATGGTACAAATGTTTGTGATTGGTAACAATATCTGGTATACTATTTGGGATTTTTTTGGTATAAAAACAGAGCTATTTTAAAGAAGACAATCTTGAGAAAGAGCTATTCCAAGGGGAAGTTGACCATGACAAAGAGTTGTCCCACAGGAAAGACAAGAGAGACCAAGAGCTTTCCCAAGGGGATAATGACAATGAGAATCATCTTTCCAAAGAGGAAGATGAACATGACAAAGAGCTGTCCCAAGGGAAAGACTACAACATCAAAGAGTTGTTGCAAGGGAAAGATTACCTCATCTACATCTGGGGCACAGTGAGTGATGAGGACCCCCAAAACTGTTCCCCAGGAGGGGCTCAGATGTCCCAGCAGCGTGGGGATAGAGGAAGCAGAAGAAGCAGTTGGTGACCTGCACAGCACGTCTCCTGCCCCGGCAGGCCCCACAGACACCGAGCTGGCCACTGGAGGTCCTGAGGAAGAGGAGCTCCCAAGCTGCAAAGGCAGCACCTTCTTCTGCCGTCAGCAAGCAGGTGACAGCAGCAGGGGCAGAGAGCCAGGTCCCTGCCCTGCACAGCCCCTTTCACCCACACAGCCGCATCTCCCCATCTGGGAACCCAAGTCCCCAGCGAGTAGTGGGCTCTCCGCAAGAAATGGCCCTTCCACTTCAGGCAAGAGCTCTGGGCTCTGCACAGGCTGTTTCAGTGACCCCGCATGGAGAGAGGGCACCCCACTGACAGCACCAGACAGGACCCTGGGGATGGCCCAGAGCCTGCGTGGCACTCCGAGGGAGCAACACAGAGGGGGTTTGCTGTGAACACATTAATAAAGGGTGCTGATTTTCCAAATGTGCTCATCTGTGCCTGGTCCATCTCAGCAGGTGCAGGCAAGGCACCAGAGATTTGAAACTTGACAGCTGTGTGGTTGCTGTGGCCAAGACAGACACCAATTGCCATGTCATCAAAGACACCCAGTTAACACTGTGCGAGTGAATTCCCCCACAAGGACAAAGGAGGTTGATTTGGAAATGTTCCTTTGATTCCATTTTCTCTTAAACAGAAAGCAAGTTTTTCTCTTATCTGGCCAGATCTTTTTTTGTAATGCCTTTGTAATTTTTAGGATCTTATCGATTCTATAGACAGTATAATACTTCCTTTTTTAAGAGAGAAAAAATATAAAAGAAACTAATTGATACTGTTTGCTTGGCAGCAAAAAGTGCACTAAAAAGTAACCACCACCAGTGGGAAGGGGGAAACAAGGATTCTAAACACTAGCATTGAAAAAAATACAACCATCTTTTTTTATCACCAGTTGATCACCAAGAAGTAGAAGGCTCCCTTCATATAGTCTGCAAAGGCTGCCAGAAGTGAAATTCCTTCTCAGCAACTTGAAGATTGGAATTGGGGAATTTTGCTCAAGCTGTTACCAACACCAAAGCCTTCCTTGAAAACCTGCCTCACAGTGGGGCTTTGCCTTGTCTCCATGGGGCAGGGTTTGTCTCACCGTGGTGGGAGCATGTACATGCAGCAGCAGCTCGCTGTGGGCCTCACCTGAGTGGAATGGATGTGTGCAGTGTGGGAGTTGCAGGTCCCTCTGCTTTGGTGTGACCTGTCAGGTGGTGTTGCCTGGTCACCCCAAAAGCAGCTCATCCTGGGCAGTGTGTGGGTGCAAACCTGGAGAGTCTTAAAGCCATGGTGAGACAGAGCAAGAGGGAGTCACTGGCACAGGTTGCCCAGAGTTGTGGCTTCCTCGTATCCGGAACTATTCAAGGCCAGGTTGGACAGGGCTTGGAGCAACATGGTCTAGTGGAAGATGTCCCTGCCCATGGCAGGGGTAGGAATGAGTTGAGCTTTAAGGTCCCCTCCAACCCAAACCATCTTGTGAGACTATGAAAAGCAGGGGCAGCAGGTTGTTCAAGCCCTCAGACCAGCACTATGGTCCCTCAACCAACCTTCTCTCTTCCTCCTCTGTTACACCACAAGACCCTTCCCACAGAGCAGCCCTCACAGCTGGGAGGGAGTTCCCTTCCAATCCATAACCCAGTGAATGCCCACCCACTGAACAGGAGGATACTAGAAACGTGAATCTACTGAAGGGTCATCATGCTTCATTGACTATCTGTATCCGTTATATATATATAGCTTAAAATATTTCTGAGGGTGGCTGAAACTTCTGACCATTTGCAAGGGAAGAAACAAAGAGACTTTAAAATGCATTGTTCATGCAAAATATGTGAAGACTTGACAATGTTTTGGTAGCAGAAGGGATGCAGTGGTGGCTTCTACGAGAAGAGATGAGGGGCTGCCCCTCTATGCAACAGAGCCAGTCCCAGCCAGCTCCAAAACAGCCTAGCTGCTGGTCAAAGCTGAGAGTATGAATGATACTGATGGTTGCCTCTGTGATAACATAAAAAAAATATAAAGTTGTGAAAAAAACCCCAAAAAACCATAAAACCCCACACCTACACAAAAGCTGTGAGAGAGGAGTGAAAAAATGTCAGAAAAACATTCTTGCAGACACCAAGGTCAGAGAAGGAGAAGGTGATCCCCTAGGTGACAGAGCAGATTGCCCTGCAGCATGAAGAAGGTGAGGCAAGTTGTCTCCCTGCAGCCCTGAGGATCACGTCAGAGCAGATATCCTACCTGCAGCCCATGGCAACCTCTTGTGCCATGCCAGAGCAGGTGGATATGCCTTGTGCTATGATTCAATTATTAAGGGATGATTCTGCCTGAATTAAGGTGCAAACAATAGTCAGTAGTACAGATTTTATTTAACAGTAAATGTGAGGGAGAGAGAGAGAGAGAGAGAAATAGGAACAAGGGGCAGGCAGGAAGAGAAAGAAAGTAAAAGAGAGAGATAGATTAAACAAAAGATATCACCACCACGTGAACTTCTGCCATGTCCTGCTGGTCCATCACTCTGGTCTGCTCGGTGGTGGGGCTCCCAAAGTGTTCTATTGGAGGTACCACTTTTATACAGTCCAGGTCCTGGGTATCAATGAGATGTAGGTGCTGTTCCCACAACTTGGGATGACGTGTGTAAGCAGCTGCTTCCTTTCTCACAGTTTGCCATGGTGGGAATTTTTGTCCAGATAGTTACCCAGATCTGCCTCACCAGGAATCTTCCTGTTGTTGTGTCTGCACTTATCACAAGTTCCCATAGTGTGCACAGTGGAGTTTTGTCCAGTATGCTAATTACAAATGTTCACCTCCATTTAGGCCTGGAAATTAAAATCTTCCTATTTGCCATCCCTGCTTATCTTAAGTTCCTGTTGTGGTGAATTTTCTTATGGGAACTTCCTTCTTTG
>VZRJ01001797.1:0-92169 GCA_013397565.1 Ptilonorhynchus violaceus
ACACCAAGCCACCACCACAAGCCCTCAGTTGACTAATATCATCTATAATATAGAAAAAATGTTTATAGAAGTTTATAACCCTTTATAAGAGGCTATAATCCTATCCTTATAATATTAAAACAAAAGGGATCTTTATCAAATTATAATTAATAATTGTTGCACTGGGAGTGTTTGAGAAGAGAGGAGAACAGTATTTAAAAGAACCTTAAGGAGAAATCCTACAGCTTTATTCTGTATCAGAGCTTCAAGTCAGTAAAAAATCCAAGCTTGAAATAATATGTGCTGATTCTGGATGGGGTAGGATTAATTTTCTTCACAGTGGCTGGTATGGGGTTGTGGTTTGGATTTGTACTGAACACAGGGTTGATAATACAGAGATGATTTTGACCCCACCTGACCAAAGGGATATTCCAGACCATGTGACATCATGCTCGGTATATAAAGTGGGGGGAAGAAGGAGGATGGATATTTAAAGTGATAACGTTTGTCTTCCCAAGTCGCCATGACACATGATGGGGCCCTGCTCTACTGGAGATGGTGGAACACCTGCCTCCCCATGGGAAGCAGTGAATTCACTCCTTGTTTTGCTCTGCTTATGTGTGTGGCTTTTGCTTTCTCTATTAAGCTGTCTCTATCTCTCAACCCACAAATTCTTTTATTCTTTTGATTTTCTCTCCAATCCCACTGATGGGAGAGTGAGCAAGAGGCCGAGTAGGGCTCATAATATAAATACATAATACAAAGACTGGAATAAACTAATGAGTTTATTTCAATACAAGAAAAATGTTTAGCTCAGAACCCATCTCAAATCTGACTCACAGTATTTAGAGGTTTATAACTGACATCCTGATCACAGATTTTAAAGATTTTTGTTACAGCTTGGCAATTTGGTAAGTTGTCTGGAAACTGAGTTAGAGGAAACCTTTTTAAGTAGGAAAAGACATGTCTTTCATTAAAAACAAGAATTAACATTAAGTTATCATAGCCATTGGCATTTCCTCCTGATGAGGCACTGAGTGAGATTCTGTTCACCTGAATGAGGACAGACCACTGAAAGCTCTCTGGTTCCACTTAAAGCAGCAAACTCGGTCTGGTTTTCAGCAGTAGTTGAAGCCACCCAGTTATGTGAGGACTTTCCTTGCCCACCGTGAGGATTTCCAAGGGCTCAGCTCAGTCTCCCATGTGCAGATGTAGTCCCTGATTCCAGAAATGCAAGTGCATTGAATAAAAGGTAAAAGAAAAGAGGCAGGATCTCCAGACAGGAGACATATCTTTCCTGAGTGTAAATGAGTGTCCTAAACTCTAAAACTAGAATCAGGCGCCCCTTCTCAGGGCCCTGGGACTGTTGCAGCATGGCTATTCAGAGGACTGGTGGCATTGCAACCCCCAAGGCAGGACAGGGCTGGCTCTCCCATTACACTACTCGATACAGTCTTTGGCAAGGCAATATTTAAAATAATGCGGGTTTTTTGAGCCAGCCTGTTATTATCTGAAATTGCAAAATCATTGGTCACTTTTAAATATTAGAATTAGTAACCTGGGTTTCTTCTTCTTCCCATTAAGATACACATTTGTTTCATAAGAACTACACTGTCTGGAAAATAAACTATTTTATATTGATCCACAGTGCTTAGAAAATAATTCTTTACTCCTGAACTGCAAAGGAACTAACTTTAATGGGAGACTATACCGAATAATACTTTACACAGTGCAATAGCTCTGTGTTACTTTCAGCATAACTGTTTACACTGCCACTATCTAAAGCAGACATTTCCTGACCCATTTTGGCTCTTTTTCACTATTGTGTTACGTTTAATGTAACACTTATAGGCTGAGTCAATTTGGCGAAGCTGAATTTCCTCTGAACGTGTTGGTTGTCAGGGAGCTACTTTTCAGGTCAGGAGTTTCATAAATACAGCTCTGAGAGGGTAGGCATGGCTGAATGTGGTGGTACTCATTCCAAAAACTCCTACTTGTGCAAACTTACATGTGCAGCGCCATAAAAACCGTAACAAATGATGGATGCTGCGGTGGATTCCAGAACAAACCCCTTCTTCTTCTCCTGCTAAAAGATCCATACATACCAGGAACATTAATTTTTCTGCTGATTAACCTCAGGCCAGAGTTTAGCCAATGACCCTGTCACAAGCCTGCAGACCCTAAAACCCTATTCAATAATGTTAAGATTAATTTCTCTATCTTTGATGATGTCCTATACTCTGCTTTTGTGTACTTCTGCCTACACCCTACTAGATCTCCTTTTCGTCTCTTCTCCTTCCTCTATCTGCTGCTTTTCTGAGTCTGTGATATCTGGTTTTATTCTTGCTGAAGACCTGTTCATTGTGTCTTTCAGTAGTCTGAAGGTCTAACGGACTATTTCCTTAAAATTCATAGTTCCCACTCTTTCTCCAAATCTCAGTGGTGCCCCTTAGCCAGCCACAAGGTTTCCCACTTATTGCTACTTTAGGCTTTCCAGTAGACTCAGGTGTCTTTTCTTTTCATGGCTTTTCCTTTACGCTGAACACCACATATGAAAAATTTCAGTCTAAATGGTCTAGATATGAGTTGCATTCCAGCATAACTTTCAGATTGCTTACTTCATTCAGTCTGTCATCAAGCTTCAATCTGTATGATCTCATATACCTTGGGTCATAGATACCTAGCTTAAAGTGTTAATTCTGCTTACAGTAGAAGAAAAAATGTCAACTGAGGATATATTGTCAATTCATCAAGACAAATAAAATGTAAAATGTATAAGGAACCCTCTGGTTTTGGTTATTTTCCAAAATGTTTTAAAAATCCTTGAGTATCAAATATGTTTTATCTCTGTGGAAAATTAAAACCCATTAAACATGCTCAAACAGAAAACTAAAATTCACATATCTAAGAATTAATACATTGCAAAGTAAAAAGTAGATTAAAAAATAACTTTTAACTTTTTACCCAGCACTTTTTTTCACAGCATTCTAAATTCACAGATGTGTATTTCCAATTTACATTTCAGTCACCATGTAATTAAGAAACAGTGAATCTTTTCGTGAGGAAACAAAAGAGACACATGGGGAAAAAAAATGTTTGTATCCTGTTGGAGGAACTTACAGAGGAACATATACATTTTAAATTAATGACAAATAAGTATTATCTGGTGCCAAAGTTATATATATTTACAGTACATTTTTGATAGCAATTCTTTCATGTCAGTGTTAGAAGCATAATTTACATCATAACAAGTGCATTAATCTCCCTTTGAACTTGAAGAAAGGTGCCCCTATGGGTATGATATATTCCTGCATATGGAGCAGTTTATCCTTTTGCGATTGTCATGTTAATTTTGAAAAATAAAAAATAGTACTTAATTTAAATTTTTCCACTTTGCATAAGCAAAGCAATAAATAATATAAAATTAAATATGTACTAGCAAGTAAGTACATTGTATTGATGGAAGACTCCAGGAACTGTTTTAAGTATTTTCATAAGTTGTTTTAGAATTCAGAAATAATATGTGAATTGTATTCATTACAATAACACAAAAATAAAATATTTAAACACACTGTTACAAAACTTACATAAATTTTCTTTTTTTTCTCATTACTTTAAACGTTTTGACTGCACTAGATCTGATGTAGATCTGCTTGGCTTTGGATCAAGATCTGGGCATGCAAATCTGTATTTCATTTGAAAACAAACCTGAAAAGTAAGTTTTTGATAAAAACTTGTTGAAATAAAATTTATATTGAATATATTCTTTTTATGATGGAGCAAAGAATCTGTTAAAAACAGAAGAAAAGCCCTAGTTGTGTTTCTGTAAAATACCTAAGCCTATTTATGTTTTTGTTATTATGATCTGGTGAGAAGGAGTACAGACAGGATGTTTCATACAAATCCCTATTACTACATTTTAGAAAATGTCGGAGTCTCAAATAGTTCAGATAAATTTTGATATGAGATGGAATTGTGAATTAAAAGCCTGTGAGCTGTGGAATTTTTATTTTAAGCAAGCTGAAGGTCCAGTGATATCTGCAGTTTAATACAGAGAGGTATTTTTCTCCTATATTTATTAACTTTGCCTCTAGACAGTCTCTTTATCTATTTTTTATAATATCTTGAGATCAGGTTTACAACTTTCATTACATGTACTCAAAACACTCTTTTTATAATTTATGCCATAAGAAGCACGGGACGAAATTCACAGAAAACATGCAAGTTCCTCATTCATCCAGAGACTTTGCAAGTTTGAAAATATACACATTAGCAAGCAGTACACAGAAGCAAATTACAGAACACTTGTAATTTCCCATCTGCATGTACCTGTCACTGCATATGCATAATAGCTGATTCCACGGGAGATGAAGAATACATGTACGCAGACAGAATTAAGTTATCAGGAAAAATACAGTAATACATTTACACAAATAATAACCCTGTGATAATTGCTTTGTAAAAGTATCATGAATGGTTTGAAATATTTTGTGATAAACACGTAGCTCTCAGTATGCTGAAGAACACAAGATACAATTGTCTGACCTGATGAAGTTCAGAGGGGCAAATGGTTACAAGGTTAGTATTTAAAAACACAATGATGATTGTAGTGTTGTAATGACAAATAATGAATCATTCATAAAAGTTAGAGAGAAGATACAGGCGTGGGATGTCACCTAAAGATGCTTCCATGGTGTCTGACACACACCTTTTTTCAGTCTCAGGCAGCTTCTGCTTCTCAGTAAGTATCATAAAATTCTCCTGAATTTTAATTTTAAACCGTGGGGCCCATATTACCTCTGAATCTGTCTGTGGGACATAATTTAAGACTGTGTCTTTCCCCAGGGAGTTTTAGTATCTTCTGTCACTCACAATGATGTTGTCATTTCTACTTTGAGTGTGTGAGGCATAATTAGCAGTTCATAGTAATCTGTATCCTCTGGTCTCTCACCGTTCTGCTTTACAGTGCACTGTTTTCCTTTTACAGTTGACTGCAAAAAGCAAGGAGCTATTTGTGCTTTGGGTGTAGGCAATTGGGCAATGACTATATGGACTGCATCTCCTTCCTCTGTCAAGAATCTACGATGTCAGTTTGGGAGATCACTGAAAATAATCCTAATTTCTTGTTGTCTGACAGGCTAATTCCTTCTTGAAATAATATGCATTCGTGCTAGCCACATGTCTATATAAAGTACGCTATCAGAGATGTTCAAGGCAGAGATTAAGAGCTTGCATGTCTTTAAAAGCTTGATCCATACTTCATACAGTTAAAACAAATCAAAACCAGTTAGTTTCATCAAAGTTATGCTGTAATTAAAAAAGATTTTCTGAAATATGCTTCTTATAACCATGTTGGGTTTGTGAGGGCTTTTTAAAAGAATGAACAAGCCCTCTATCATCAAAATGAAAGAACTATCTTCTGATGATACTTTAAAAAACCTCATAACTTATTAATAATATAAAAATATTCAATTTCTGCATTTTATATTGACCATTTCAAGTTTTCATTTAGAACTCATTCTTTGAAAATAAATCATATTTCAATATGTAACTCTAAAAATACAATATGCCCAAATCACATTCATATTATTTCTACCTGAGCAACACTTTTTGATCAAATCAAAATTGATTGTTTTCTGATAAAAAATGTTAACCTTTTCATTTTTTTCCAGTCTGGAATTAAAACTTGAAAAAAAAAAAAAAAGAAAAAAGAAAGGTATTAGGGAAATGGCAGTGCTCAGAAATACTTACTGTTTCTATTCATATGTAAAATTGATGCGTTGCTAGAGGCAAATTAATTGATTTTCTGAGTTATTTTATCATTTACCCATATAAAGTTTCAGTTGCATGTCCAGGAGGCTTTTAATATACACTGATGAGGAAATACAAAGTAACTTGTACAAAATTGTAGAAAATGCGAAAGAGCAGAGTTCAATTTCAAAGTAGTCAAGTTCTATTTACTGTGATTCCCAGGTAAATTTATACACAGGAAATCACAGAGACACCTTGTCTGCCACATTTTCCAGCTAGAAGCCTCGAAGTGCCCAACAGTCTCAGAGATGTCAGAAGATTACTTTTTTAAGAGGAACCACTTCTTGTCTTGTTCCTGACACTGAGATTAGCTCAGTTGGCTGGAGCACGGTGCTACCAACCCCAGCATGGTGAGTTTGATCCCCATACAGGTCATTCACTTAAAGGTTGGACTCCATGATCCTTATGGGTCCCTTCCAACTTGGAATACCCTGTGATTTTGAAATTTAGGATTTTAGGAAATGAGCATTTCTATGGGCATGACCACATCTGTAATTAGAAGGTGAGACCTTAGGTATTTTAACTAGCTTCATCGGGTAGAAATAATCTTAGCATCTCTGAAGTTACATCAACTGGTACCAGAAGAGAATCTTTCCATAAAACTTTATTTTAAAACATAGATGGTGATGATATTTTTGGAAAATAGGTCTCAAAATTCACACATTTGTGATTTGTTCTGCACTTTAAGTGATATCTTCTATTAATTCAGTGGAAATGAAGGATAATGCAATCAACATAATGCTGATTACTGTGATGAAGCACTGCAAAAAGCTGCATCAAAAAGTAAAATATATATGTACATGCATGCAAATGTATATGCACTTACGTACAACCTTTTACATGTAAATATGCATGTATTATTGCTTAGCCAAAATAAGAAGTTCTTACCTTGTTTAAGAGGATTAATTCTTAGTCTGTGTTTATCGGGACAAAACACTCCACTTTCACTCATTTCAAATGTATTTGTGATATTATGCAACATGTCCTCTCTTTGATTTATATGAAGGCAGTATTCTTAAATCATTTTATAATGCAACTTTTGGGGGGCAAAATAGAAAAAAGGTTGGCTACTTGCTCATTCTATAAACAGGTCACGTTTGTAATGCGAAATAAAATTCAGCCGTTGTTTCCTGATTTTCTGATTTTCTCCTCAAAGTTTTCTTTCACTCCACTTCCCTCCCCATACACCCCCCCACATACACACTTTTCTTTAACAGTTCAGGCATTTAACACTCCCTCTGAAGCTAATCAGAGTTTATGTCTCCCATGATACACAATGAACTCTCTGTGGAGCTCAGAAAGCGCATTCTATTGTTTTTATGTGGCTTTTTTAGATGGTTTCCCAGAGGAAATCTTTAGTCCAATAAATTTCTTAATCACTTTGAAAAACATGTTTCATTTGGTTTTGTTTGGTATGTGTGGGGTTGTTCTGGTTTTTTTTTTTCCTTGTAAAGATGTCTAAAGTCCTTGAATTTACCCCGGACCAAATAGCCACCTTTAATTCTCATTTCTAATCCCTGAACACTCTTAATCAAGTCTTCAGTAGTTTTAATTATTATTCAACATCTTATTTAGGATTAAAATTTTTCTATGATTGTACAGTGAATACAGATCATGAAATACCTATTGTATAATTGCAATTAAAAGAATAATCCCTTCAACAAAATTTAGAACAATTTAAACTACCCAGGATTTAAGAGACCCAAGTGATAGAAAAGGAGATTTATAGCTTGGCCAAACATCCTGAAAGTTAAAACAGATTTGTGAGCATTCTTAGGGAAAAAGTAATTGTTGGGCTAGACCAAACAGAGTTTGATAGACTGTCTCCTATTGTGGCCAATTCAAAGACAACACAAAAAAGATCTAAGAACATGGAGCAAGAGAGTGTAGAAAAATCTGCATTTGTAGTTAGGTCTCTTGCTGATCTTTGATCAGAGAAAGCATAAACACTGAAGCCTGAGGGTAAGGATCTCTGCAATAAAATTGTTGTTAACTATGAAAATCCCAAGTACTCTTGTTATCAATTCATAAATTCATTTATTTTTGGTTAAGATTATGTCTTCAGAAACTACAGTCTCCAGGAAGAGCAGGATAACTGGGCAAAAAATAAAGATTTAAATGATAAAATGATAAAATCAGCAGTCATGAAAAATATGTTCAAAAATGCAGTATCTCTAAATCTCCTTTTCCACTATGACCCAAATGTCACTTTATGAGGGTCATTAGGTAAATTATAACTAGGTTTACAAAAATCAAACATCTCACCTGTTCAATAGAGCACTTCCATGTATTTTAACTCTGTAATAAGTTCATTAATCTGTGAGTCACTGTAAAGATGCTTGCAAATAATCATCCTGGTAAAATAGCTGAAGAAGGAAAAAAGATGAATTCAAAAGCAGCATGTGATGAGGTCATATTCCTCTCTGGAATGAAATATTTTTTAATTTCCTATTAACAAAGCTTAAGAGACACTGTCAACCCTGTAAAAAAAGGAGCTGTAATGCAAAAAATCCTGCTGCAGATGGCTCAGTAACATTAATGGTCAAGTCCCATACAGAAGGCCAGGATGGTTAAACAGAGGACTAGTCCATTGGTGCTGCTGTCCAGCTCCCTGTTTCCCATGTGGGCAGCTTACATTCACACTCCTGTGAGTACAGGCTCCATGGGCTGAACACAGCATGCATTGCCTTTGCATGGGCTTAGTGTTGTTTTCACTTCCTGCCAAGGATATAGATATTTTTAGCAGAGATAATGCTTCAGACAACAACAGTTTTGCTGCTTTCACCTGCAACATACTTTTCATGTTTCAATATCTTTCCTAGTCCTTTCTCTTCCGCTCTTAATAGCTTGCATTTGAATTTTCTGCATTATCCTACCCTTGTCTGGATTTTCCACAATTCTCTGAAAAGCAAATTTTGTGTGACTTCCCTTTCAAAACTACTTTTTGGTGTTTTTCTCTCTTTGAGTTCATTAAGCTTATTAAACTGCATTGGTGCAAGTCCAGTGACAAAATAACTTGAGAGGAAAGTATTTCTATTTTGAAAAAGAAAATTCTCCAGTGTAATTGGCTGAGTGTTGTAACACAGTTGATTAGGAAAATATACTCTGAAATTCTCAGAACACACTTGAAAAAAGTCTTTTCTGTCAAGGAAGGAGTGGGAGGAGATGCAAAAGAAAGGAATTAAGCCATTCAGAGGAGAGTTTCCTAGCAGGTGGCTTGATTTGTGCCACTTCAGCAAATGGAGAAAAACAAACAAACAGGCAAAAAATTACAATAGCACTCAGGGTGATTCATTAAGTTATATTTTCATTAATGTCTGAGGACGTCATTAAAACCTTGAAATACTGAGACACTTTCCATGTTTAGACATTAGCCATTGTATCACACTGGGATACAGCCTAGCATTGCCCTGTGTCTTCCTGGGTGTCTGCTTAAAACCGTCCTGTGCTGTCTGTCATCAGTGTTCCATGTGGGACTTCCTGCAAGTTTTCAAAGACAATAATGAAACCTGGGGATTGTATCCTTTTGAGCAAGTGAGTCATCAAAACATCACAGATGTTCATTATCATATGAATTTAGCACAATTTCTAAATCCCCAGACCACTGTTATCTCTGAATTTACCCTTTGTAGAGAATGGAGGATAAATTGTTATCTTATTTCTCTGCACACTGCATTGTGATAAGCAAAGTGCTGAAAATAATCATGTGAAATTCAATGTAGCATCAGACTTTCTGGTAAGGAAAAGTAAAAAACCCAATAATTTCATATAATAATTTTAAAAAGTAATAATTTTTAGTAGAATCAATAATTGCAATTGCTATTTTTGATACAATATACATTTTTTTTCCTTCTCAAGAAGAATGTCAAATTTTACAAGAGGGAGTAAAGAATACATACGATGTTCCACAGGCGTAGTTTGACACTATGTTTATGTTCCATTTACTAGTGAAGATACCAGGGATTGTACCTGTGCAGTGTTTTGAAGGCACATTTGAGCTCCACCAGAAAGCTCCTGTGGGGATCCAATTCCAGCCTCAAAACTCTACAGGTGAGAGAGGGGCTTGTTATAGAGGGTGCAGAGCTCTTCTAGCAGCTCCACAGAAGAAACTCAAATAACATCTAGCTATCCTCTCAGAAATACTAATTTACCTGTGGTGTCAGTGAAGAAAGAAGTTTGTATATAAGTCTAAAGTCATAAAAAATACAGAGTAAAAATGTAAATTATCAATTCTGAGTCCATGACTGCACATAACTCTGTGTACAGGTAGGCAAGGTGTGGGAAGCATTCAGGCGGCTGGAAACTTGAGCACAGCACAGAGGAAATCTTTCTACAAGTTCCAGGTACAGCTGAAAATCCATATTGAGATTTGGTGGAGCAAGTACACTACTTCTCTGTACTAAGCTGAGCTTGATACGTCTCTAAGAACTGGTGTAAAAAGAAAAGGGCAAGAAAAATCAGTGGATGAACTCACCAGTGTTAAAAGGATATCAAAGACATTTATCTGTGGTGTGAAACAATCTCTCTACATACAGTTACATGAAATTGTAATTGGGGTAATTTTATTTTAGTTCTGATGTTTGCTAGCTCTTCATTTACAAAACAGACATGTTTGCTATCCTCTAACTCTTCAGGACAAGCAAGCATTACCAATAGGTTTGAGGTTTAAGCTGGGTAAGATAAAACAAAATGCCAGTTGTGTAATCTCAAAGATTTACATTAACTGAGGAATCTGTGGCCACTGGTTTTAATCAACAAATTTTAAAAAAAAAAATTTTCAGGCAACCTTTCTCAATCATATTCTGGGTTGTAGAATTTGAACAAAATTACTAAAACTGCAGAACTATTTTTTATGAGTATGGGGAGTGAGGCAGGGTGTGTGCATCTATTTTAAATTAAAATTTCCAGTTTGTCTCTGTAGAGTATTGAAAAGCTTTTGGTGTTATAGGGACCAATGACATCCACACAAGTGTGTGGTCAGTAATCATATGAGATAATGTGACCTTCCCAACCACCTCTTCACTAGGGACCTAAATGAAATGGTTGGCACCGAATCAGATAACTTGGTGGCTGATACCTAAAAAAGATATAAGCTTTTGCAGTGATTCAGTTATTTAATAAGGGGGCATTGGTTTATATGGCACAAAGCAATCAACCTGATAACTAGACTAAAAGAATTATTTGATGTTAACTCAGTAAATATAAGCATTTTTACTTCACAGTTCTGCATAACTAGCTAGTTCAGTTGAAACTGAAAGTTTCGGTGACTGAACTACTTCAGCCAGACCATCAACCGTCATACTTCCATAAGAATGGAAGTAAATAAGAGTGATAATCTCTATAACTTCCCTACTGCCAACCTGTAAGCACAAATGTTGCTTGCTTTGTTCTTTATTTATGTTCGAAACACTTGTTCTGGCAAATGACATGATCACTGATCCTTCAGTACTTGGTATAATTGGTAGCAGCAGGTCAGCTAAATGGTTCATCCCCGCTTGTCTATATTGCTAATGAAACTCCAGCATTACCACTTCTTTTCCACCCCGAGGGAATACAATTGCCTGGTACCCTCACAAGTTACAACCCTACCCTTTCCCCACTTGCTGAAAGACGCTTCCGTGACCTATTTCCATATGAAAGTCTAGTTTCTTTTGTACTCCAGAAAATACAAAGTTAAATCCTAACCAGTTGAGGATCTGTCCCGGTTGCTTATTCTGTGTTAGCTACTGCCTAGCACTCCTGCTGAGGCAAAATGCCCCACCAGTACCTCCTGCGGTGGGCTATGTCTTAAAAGCACACATTAATCGTTAATTAACAGATTATAATCTAAAAAATAAACTCCAAACAGCCATTATAGTGACATTTAAATCACTCCATTCAGTTAAATAGGATGACAGTTTATTTAATAATGATCACAATGTTCCTCTATTCTGTTGGTTTTCTGATACAGAATAAAAAAGAGACTGTCGACAAATACAATTCAAACGGTCTCTTTATGAAACAAAATTAGTGTGAGCTGATTTGACTCAGGCTGGTATTGTTTCTTGAAGGATGGGAGGGGCAGCTGTGAGAACAGTTTGTTTCTTTTAGGAGCCAATTCTGCATGCCTTACTGTGCAAAATAGTAATAATTGTAAAAAATACCAGTTTGGCTGAATGAGGATTGTAGGATTCAGCTGACTTCACAGTTTTAAGGGTATTCTTTGTTTTTAAGAATGATTGGTCATTGAAAATGTGAGGAGAAAATAACATTTCAGGATCTATTTTTATAGAAGGAAACATCCTTCTGTATGATCCCCAGATGAAAAGCTGTCATCTGTCTTCTGAATAAGTTTTATCCTCCTCCCCTTCAATGGCAAGTTTTTTGAAACTGCAGAAGACTCCAAGCAATTCTTTATGATGCCCTAAATAAAGACATCAGAGTACTGGCAGAAACCGTACATGAACAGGAATGGGCAGCTGTCTCTGAGAGGAGAAAAAAAAAATTTAAAAGAAGGAAAAAAAAGCACGCCTACCAGCTTAGTTAAAAGCTGTGAAATGTTATTATTGAGTGTATGTCAATGTGATGTGTCCTTCCAGTTTTAAATGGTGTTTTAAAATGGTGCTTCAAGCAGAAGATTTCTCATTTATGCTATATTAGCCTAAGTCTATGAACTGTTCCGTGGAAAGAGTCTTACCAGTCCATCAAAGGTAATTAAAGGCAGAGAGTAAACTTCAAAGACAAAGTGCAAATTGAATTGAGGGAGAAAAAAAGAAGAAAAAAAGGGAAGAAGAAAGAAAGGAAGGTTAAAAAAAAGTCATTTGGGAATATTTAAAAAGACATCTATTCACAACACACTAGTGAGGAGGTTTTAAGTACAACCAGAAATACAAACTATCCCCCAAATTTTTATTTCATTTTATGAAACTGATGTAAAAATACGAATGACATTGTAGTAGTAGGTGTTACATCACATATTCTTTATGGTACCTTATTATTAGATGGAAAAGGCATTCTACTAGCAGCTTGGACATTTATTGCTGAAATTGTAAAACACTCCCCTTCGTCTTTTCCTTGGATAAGTTCTATTGCAGGTCAAACGTATTCTTTTTGTATAGTGCTGTTTTCTAAATAGCTGTGCTAAGTATTCAGTCTGGTCTGTAGACCATACAACTTCAACTTTGTCTCTGCATGTATTCATTATTGCGGTCTTTAATTACAGGATCAGATAATATTTCTCAAATAGCACAGTCAAATATTATGTTATTTGTTCTTGGACTTTTGCCCCATTTTTTTCTGGGAACACTCAAACACACTTGCAATAAATAAAATGCAGTGGAAAATGCAAATTTTACTGTCATTGTTTGAAGCATTAAAGCTGTTAAATAATCTTAAATGTAGGAATATTTGCATTAAATAAAACATATTCTTCCTCTCCCCTGTCTTGGTTGTCTTTCAAAACTTGTCAAACATCTTGCATAAACCACCTTCATACAGAAAATAATAGCCAGTAATAAGAATAATGACAGTACTGATGCCTTATTTATGTTTGAAAATACAGGCTGAGGTCGAAATAAGAGGATAAAAAGTAAAAATTTATTAAAAGGATTTGGAGAAAGCAAAGGTTTCCCAGGGACAGCCCCGCGACCCCCCCGCTGTGCAGGCTTTGGGCCCAATCCTGCCGAGCGGGGTTCCAGCAAGTGTAAGTTATACAAAGGTAAAAAGGTGCCAAAAAGGTAAAAAGAGCCCAGAGCGTGTTCGTGCTCTACTATTATAGGGGTTACATAGTTTTGAAAATATTCTCCAATAAAAAGCAGAATTTTGTTACACTATTCTTTGTGGCAGGTTTCTATTGGAAGATCTCTGCTTACTTCAGTAGCTTATCAAATCCAACTCTGGAATGCCTAAAGGCCGATAACTTGGCTCTGTTTTGTCTATAGGAAAGGGATACAAGGTTGTAGGATAGAGGTTGTAGGATTATAGGGGTACTAATATATAAAAGTATAAAACTAAAATGCTATTAGTCTAAAAAGCATAAAAGCAAAAAAATCTCTCTGGCATCAGTACCAATAAACATATTCAGAGAGAACAAACCTACAGAATTTCAATCTGAAAACTGTAAGTTTCAGAAAACTCTGAAATCTTATAACGGACTTTAATGGAAAGCATGATTCATTTAACTATATGGGTTGGTAATCTCTTAGAATAAGCAGAAATCATCTTTGCTGTCTCTAGTCAACTATAGAGGAAAGGTAAATTGTACAATTATACTGTGAGATAAATTAATGAGCATTTATTTACCCAATGAGAAATTCTTTACAGTTTTCATATTTTCAAAATCATAATGCATGGAATTGCCTTTGTACCACTGGGATTTTTTTTGTGTTATGCTCCAAAACCTACTTCCAACAAAAACTTTAATCTTTTCAAGCCAGGAGAGAGTTAAACAATAAATCGTGATATTGTTCCAGCTGTGGGTGAAAATCTTATTCCACCCTCCATGAGAAATGATGTATTAAAACTTCCAGTTTCTTTTGATCTTAATCCAAAGCTCATCAAAATCAATAGTTCTGTTTTCATTGACCTCCAGTATCACTAGTACTAGCTATTTTGGAGGGTAAGTGGAGGGGGTCTCTGTTACACGAATGCAGCTTTACAGAGAACCATTGGTACCTCTTTCCTAACCGCTTGCTTATAGTTTGTGACTATTTCAATAAGGCAAGAGCACCTGAACTATAGGAAACAAATGAAGGAAAGGGGCTAACAGGAAAACACATAGTGGTTTTAGTTTATATTTCTATTCTATTTTGATCTAATCTAAAATTAAAAGTAAATCTGGAATGTAATATATTTCAGATGATGAGACAGATGTCTTGTAGGAAAATAAAACCCCAAAGCACAGTATTAGAAGTAGCCAAAAATTAGAGCACTCAATCAATTCAAAAGCAGAAAAGCAGAGATTTCATAAAATGTGAAATAGATAAAGTTTTAATATGGAAATAAAACTATTGCTATTAAAAATATATATGTCAAAAGGAAAAGAGGTAAAGTGTGCATAAACTGATAAATTTTTATTTTATTTTTCTTTCCATTGTTTATTACATTTCCTTGTTTTATGTTAGCTTAAAATTAGATGCGAGCTCTAGCATTTCTTAATGTTTATTTTTTACATAGAACTTTCCTAGAACTACTCGTATCCATGAGGTTAAACTCATTTTTCAAAAGGATCATAATTTATTTGCAAATGGTTTCTTCCTTATTCTTTGTTCTGAAAATTCAAGATCAAAATTTATTCTTTTCATGTAGCAAGCATTTTTTTTTATTAAAAAAAAAGGGAAGAAAATATTTTGACTCAGGATCTTGATACATTGCAATTGATTTTGATTCTATACCAAGGTTATTGCTTTCCAGTTTAGTGAATGGCTATAAACAACAAGTATTTTTTCCTTCTGAATGTTATTTCTACAGATATTTAGTAAGTCCCAGTGTTCTGGGCTCAGCACTGAAATTTACTTCTGAAAGATGAAATGCGGAATGTTTTTTTCTTCAGGCCTTTATTGATATAGGCATGAAACCCATGGAAAAGCACAGGGACCACACTGAAGAGGCACAAATGATTGTTACTTGGTTGTTGGCTCAATAGTTTGTAATTAGCAAATACTTCTGGTAAATGTATATAGGCACATTTCATCATCTGGACAGAGCTTAGATATGTAGCCTCTACCATCCTACCTGATCTGTAGAGTGCATGTCTTTTTCTCATATTTGTTAGTCGTTATCTGGTAGAAACAGGACAAAGATTTTTCCATGGGACAGAAATAAACGATAAAGATTAATCCTGAATATAGATTTCAGAAAATTACCATCTCTTTAACATTGCTTTATGAAGAAATTGGTTACAGGCCAGAACCTAACACTGTGTGCTTATCCTCCGACAATGCCATTTGCAATGACAAAGTAACAAGGGTCATGTGTGTACTACTGTAAGCAAAAGTCTGTCCTCATTTTCACCTGTTCATTTCTATATGAATGCCAATGGCATCAGTACATTTCCAAGTGCCTGAAGATTTACCTCCAAGCTCCAAATAAAACCAAAAAGCCTTTAAATCTCCTTCAAGAAGAAATAATATATTTATTTAACTGTCAATCTGTGTTTAATGATTATTAGGGCAACCAATTAATTAAAATGAGATACACGAAAATGAATGCAATTAAAATGAAACGAGAGATGGGATTACAGCCTCTGCATTTGTACTGGTCTACCTGGTAACTTTTGTGTCCTCAGTGATCAGTTCCAGTGAGGTCTGAGAAAAAGGAAAGGTAGCTCAAAGATGTGCATGTTCTAAAACTTTTGTCAACTCCGGAGACAGAGTAAAGAACAGAAATTATTGTTCCCTCTGAGGACAGAACAATTATATCTCGGTCAATTCAGAGAGACTAGGATGACGCCGGGGAGACTGGGAGCTCAGAACTGTGAGTTCTGTGCATATGGGAGTGGGCATGGAATTGGTTAGGAATACGGGATACAGTCTCATAAGAATACCAGCTTCATTAATTCTGCTAATTTAACTTAGCTTTTACTCCTAAGCACAGTAGCAATGAGGTAAGAGCCCTTAAATGGGTGAATGCACACTGTAAATTGGTCATTGCAATCCTGATTTATAGATCCATTTGCATGTATATATGCAGATACAGATACGTGTCTGCATATGTGCATATATAAATAGGTATACATGCATGTAAATGTGCATATGTGCTTGTATTAGAGAAGGTGCCAGTAGATGGCACTCAAGAATGTATAACTGATGAGCTGTTGGCTGCCTTTTCATGGGGAAATCAATAAGAAATCTAATCAGTTCTTGAAACAATGATGGCCTCCACTGAACACAAAAGCTAACAAAGTCTTTACTTGATATGAATACAATGGTTTTCTCCAAAACCTCCAAAAAGCCTTTCTTTTCACGATGGGTGGTTTGCATGTACTAAGGCTCAACTGTTAATACTATGGCTGCCTCCGAAGTACAAAGTAAAGCAATTCAGATCATATTTATTTCTGTCTCTGACAGCACCTGTCCTGGTATGATGCTTAATTGTCAAGCTAAACTTTTTTATCGCCTGAGTTAGGGCAGTGGCATCCAAACTGCTTGATGGGAGTTGACCCAGTCATTTTATCCATTGTGCATTCTGGACATAGAATGGAGAATGACTCACCCAAGAAAAAATATACAGACTTTTATAGTAATTTATACAAACACTCGGGTCCTTAGGCCTGTTTAATTTCTGGATATAGGTCTTTTCTGCAACAGAAATAATAAAAAAGCTGTGTATGAATACAATGAAATCGGGAAGAACTAAGTGGACCTTGTTCCTTGTAAAAAAAGATTAGAGAAAAAAAATTGTAACATCAGTAGATGAAGATTTCTTCTTCATGACTCCAGAAGTCTGCTAGTCTAGAAAATACAACTGTGTCCAGGCAGCACAGGCATACTTCATTACATTGAGACCAGTCTTGCAACTACTATCACATATGTATGTCAGAAGACCCAGATCTACACTACCCTCCTTTATCTCCAGATTCTTCTTGGAAGGATATTTGAGATCGGGGATGTGAATTAAACCATACTGCACAACCACAGCTCAACAGGTCTGGACAGCTGGGAGACTAGAAATACCAACCCCTCCATATAGACACAAACAACATTTAAAATTAAAGAAGGAGGTGGGGTGAGGGGTGGAGAGAAGAAGAGAGGAGGGAGCAGGAAAAAGAGAAGATCATCAGCTTTTGCCATTGGAAGTGAGCTTAAGAAATCAATAATGAAAAATCGCATGCAGACTGGAAAAGTGCATGCTGGATAAAAGGAGCTTGAAGACATGAGTAAAGAAACGCTCTTTGTTTTTGTTTGGTTTGTTCATTGTTTGTTTTTTTTAAATTTCCCCTGTGTTCAGTAAAATGGGCACTTGCTCCCTAAGAACAAAGGGCATTTATGATAATTTATTTTAATACTGAAATTCTCCTTCTATGATATATCCCTCTCAGGTCTGAAAACTTAATAGACTGCTCAGATCTCAGATAATGAGAGAGAACAGTAGTGTGCAATATTGGTTTGGAAGACTAAGGAATGTGTGTTACAGGCTTCTTCCTTTCTAAATGTCTGCAGTTTTAAAACTTCCCCATTCAACCTTAAAAAAATTAAACCTTGAGTGGGACCTATTTTGGGACCACAGACTTTCAAAATGCTCACAGAAGAGCAAATTTATTCCTCTATTTCAGTCAAGCTTGAACTTGCTCCTTGTCAAGCTTATGTACACTCTACTGCTCATCCCCTGTATCTTCATTTTCCTTAAAAAGACCTTGTTTTGACATCTAAATCTTATGTGGCATCAAATGTAGTCAGATGTACTGTTCTAATTTCCATGAATAATCTAATTCATATACACACCATGATCACATAACACACACGTGCAGGGAGAGGAATATGGGTATTTATTCCACAAGAGAAATTGTTTGGATCAGCCACAATAGTTTTCCATGAGGAATTTTTTTTGCCTTTCAACCATTTTGAATAGCCGGAAAGAGAGAAAGCCTGAACAAAACTCTGAAAGGCTACAGAGAAGTCAGAATTTTAGTGTTGTTGACTTCCTGCCAATTAAATGATTTCTTTTTTTTTTTTTTAACAAATTAAATAAATCCTGAGATAGGCTTCATTCAGAGGCAACTGTCATTCCTGATCTAGGTTTCACAGATTATTTTTTCTACTTTTTCTCAGCTGTAATAAAAAGTCTAGTAGAATCATTTGAGAGAAAGGAGAGGTGGATCTGTTGAGAGGGCACTAATGACTGCTTACTGCAGCATTCTTTTCATGACGGCTTAATTAACTAGTATGGTCTATATCTGCTATCCTTAGTGATTACTTATTAAAACTTTTATGTATACTCACACATGCAGCTTTGAATACAGCTTTTAAAATACAGGGGCACTTTTTTCCTTTTTTTTCGTGATGCTTTTCCTCTAATTCTCTTAGCAATCAGCTAACCCTAATTATATTTAGTCTACAAAAGGCTGCTGTATGCTGTTGTAATATGCCACCCAAGAGATACCTCCTTGAAGTTTGGTAGAGTTTAATAAAAAACTAGTTAGTGAAGGCTAAATCCCGGAAAGAACTAATGCCGCAAAGTCACTTTGGTTACATGGGAATTCTCGCTTTGCGGTACAGACACGTGCCACTCTTGAAAGCTCTGACTGGTTGGATAGATTACTGCTTATTGCTACATTTCCCACTCAGCCACAGTTGCTTAAGAAATGTTATTTTAGATTTGTAGAAGTTTTAAAAGTGTTACATAAATTGCTTAGACAACTTTATGCGAATCAGAAAGGCTTATTTTCCTTCCTCTCTCAAAATAAGAAAAATAATTTCACTCTTCTCTTACATCCCAAATGACAAATCACTTAAATTATTTAAGGAAAGAGCATGTTTTTATAATATTCTATAAAGTATAATATGTTATAAAGCATAAGATTATTTGAATAAGAATCGAGTTACAGATATAGTGAAAATAAGTCATTTGCTTATGTTTTCTGTTGACTCACCTAATGTAAGAATGACTAAACTAGCCTACACAAGTATCAATGGCAAATTTCCTGACTCTAAAATAAGAATTGGCTATGTGAAGCAGCATAGCAAACATCTCATCCATCCTTCCACCCTCCTATTCCATATCCCATCCCATTGGACTAGGTTTTTCCACATAAGACAGCTTCACTCGTGGGCTGTATAGCACAAGAATCACATGCAAGACTAAAAGACCTCTTTTTCTTCAAGACCTGAGACAATTGTGGTACAATGTCATTAATCTGACTATAACTTTGGAAGCCAAATGACTGTCAACTGGTCAGTCACAAAGCAACAGCCACCACCGTGAACACAGTGCCTTTATTACTTTTTAAACATAAATTATTGGCAAAATATTTTGAGGCACTTTTCAAAGACTAAATAATGACTCTGGGGTCCAGCTGATGCAAGCATCTGCAATTCTTCTAAAGAGACTTGAGTTGTGTCATTTTATATACTCGAGGACTGAGAAACCTGGCTGCTGAAGATATTTCTTTTGACTGAGTCTTTAGCAATAATTCCTTTTTTTATTAGATACTCTATGGACTAGTACTAATATTCATAAACAAGAAACAGGGTAAATGAGCCTGTGCAAAGCCCAGCTATATAACTTCCAATAATTGAGATATTTTACATCTATAACTAAAGATATATAGATAAAACTAACTATTCCTACTCTGCCTTGTTTCAGATTAGAGGTAGGAACCTCAATTCTAAATAGTTTATATATGTATTAATTTTTTTTATCTCAGAGTGAATCTATATTCCTGACTATCAACCTGTGAAAAGGGCACTGTGCTCTTATTAAAGGCAAAGCAATCCAAAGTAGGTCAAAAGAAAGGAGCACCTGACACAGAACACAGCTTCCAGAGACCATAACTGAAAAACAAAAACACCCATCTGTAGTGCCCTTGCTAATGACAACCTAAACCTAGGTGAAAAGATTCCTTTCAGGAAAGAACTGGGAGGAGGGGCAGTGCAATAAATACAGTGGCACATGCCTGCTTGCCTGAA
Organism: Ptilonorhynchus violaceus; assembly: GCA_013397565.1. Lineage (NCBI taxonomy): Eukaryota > Metazoa > Chordata > Aves > Passeriformes > Ptilonorhynchidae > Ptilonorhynchus > Ptilonorhynchus violaceus. Next base: position 20,394 of record VZRJ01001797.1, read on the forward strand.
GAGTTTTCTCTCGCTCAGCCCTGATACCCCTCCATCAATCACGGCTGATGCCTGCATTACATTCTAATTCCTAAGACACATCTTCTGTCATCTGAAAAGATCAAAGGGGAGGCTTGCTCAGGGACAAGGGAACATGTTAATTGCAATCCTACCCCTTTGTTTGTAAATCCTTTGCAAGGTTCCAATTGTAGTGTATTAATTAAATTGGTTCTTACACAATTACATTGATTCTACCTGTTTCTTTCCTTTTTTTGTTTGTTTTTAATCTCTTGAAAGAAATATACATTGCAATATGCAGCCAGCATTTCAAGGATATGAATATGATCTTGAAGCATTATGATTACAGAGCACTGGGAATCTACATGTATTTTCTCTCATACCAGAACTGCATTAACATTTCACTTATTTAACCTCCCAGTAGAATTGTGAAGGTATCTTTTATAAGAATTGTATAGGTAGTATAGGAATAAGAGAGGATTGATTGATTCCGGAGGGAAAATCATATTTCTTTCAGGCATATTCCTAAATTGCTTGACACACATTTGCTTATATGTGAAGGCTATACTTGAAGGAAAGCTGATATCTGAGCTTGAATAAAATACATTTCAAGATAGAACTGTGAGAATGAGGAAGGAGACAGCTGACTGCGCAAAGGTTGCATATAAAACCAAGACATTTTCACCAATTTTGCACCAAATTTAAACCACTTTTTAATCCACTACAATGTCACACTGGTTTATTGAAGTTTAATTTAAGTAATTTCCTCCAAGCACATTCCCAATTAACTTAGACTTTGTCTACCTTAAAGACTTTGTTACAGTTCAAAGACCCAAGCTGTGGAAAGTGAACTTAAAATTACACATTTATACATTATATAAACTTCTAGCACAGATTCTGTTTTAGCAGCAAAAATATGTTCTTTAGCTTGATTTGCCTCAAGACAGTGAATTTATTACATTGATACAAAAGTTCAGTTTGATAATGACTCCATTAAGAACACTTTGCTGGTTTCCTGTATTGGTATTTCTATAATGGTAAAGTGTTTCCAGTATAGATGTTTCAGTGTATTAAATTGAACCAAACCTGATTTAAACCCAGAATAAGAGCATCATCACAGCTTTCCACATATAAAAAACCCTGTGCAATAGTGAAATAAAGGGAGTTTGTTAATCCCAATACATACTATTTTCCCAAGAAAAACATTTTCTGATGGCACTTTGGAGCTAAATAACAGTGAAGGCCATATTCAAGCCTGTCAAAAATCACAGAGTGTCCCTGAAGTTCAGATGAACTCCTCCAGAGAGTATGCATAACTGTATTGGCTTCTTTCTCTTTTTACAGGTATGATGTATTTACATTAAGCTTTGAATTTCTATGAAGGAAGGCACTTTAAAAAGGATTTGCAGAATGATTTAATCAGGCAACAAAATGGAACATGTAAAAGTTAAGATGTGGAGTAAGGAGACAAAAAAAGTCCTCAAGGGGCAGGGCACATCGATGATTTGAGTTTAAAGCTCTTGAAAAAAAAAAAAATAAAGAAAAAAAAAAGAAGAAAATACCCTTTAAATAAAAGAGTTTAAAATAATATCTTTTGCTACTGTGTTACTGGTAGTGGTGTTTGAAGAACTGATTCAACGTCTCTAAGTCAAAGGAAAATTAGCATTGTCTTTAAACTTAAATTCTTACATGAAAGCAATGGTAACTTCTACACTGTGACTTTTCTGGAGCTAAAAGTCAGTGAAAAGCCCTTTAAAGTTTCCTTGTGCACTTGTTGGGGTGAAATTTCCTGTGTTTTATTTTGCACATCATTCTAAAATTTTATGGCTTATATACATAAATATTAAACAAATTTTACTCTGATTTTAATGAAATCATGTGTCCAGTCCTACCTTCCAGAATTCTAAAATAAAAACATCACTCCCATCTTTCTTTTTTTGCTTTCGGGTACTAAATTATTGTAGTCTACCAATAAACATTCACTTATTTGACATGGGTGCAAAAATCATGCCAGGTGGAAATGGCTCATGTCAACGCAGGTGTTGAAAATTAAAAAAATAGTCAGGAGGGGAAGACAGTACACTGAATATGTTTCTTTTACTTATTTTCCTCATGTCACAGCTGCAAAAGTAGGTGGGATGTGATTTAGGGTCTTTAAAATTGTTGTTATCTTGGTAAAACTTGATGATATGTCATGGAGCCCTGAAAAATAAGAAAAGAAGAGGATCTGTTCCTTTAGTATTTATTTAAATGCTGTGGATGTCTGACGGCATTCTTATTGTTCTGTGCTAAAATACAGAAACACATATGGTCTTGAGGCCTGTGTCAACATTCATGTTTAGTGAGTAGTAGGCATCTGTGTTAAAGTCTGCTCCATGTTTTAATATGTTACAGTCTGTGACCTCTGCAGGTTCCTGAGATGGTGAATTCCACAGTTCCTCACACATATAACAAGACAAAAAGAAGTCCTTTAATTACTTATTAATTTTCCCTTTTCTTCAAGGACAACCTTTGTGACCTCTTTTAAATTATTATTATTATTATTATATGTAGTTCTGTGAACTGAAATCAAAGCCAGTTTCATATAACAGTTTAGGTCAACTGCCCCACTGCAAAGACAATAAACTTTAGGAAAGGAGTAGAATGAGCTCTGGAAAGTGACTAGTCTAGCAGGCGGATTCCAATTTTCTATGACCGTGAAGTCAAAACCTAAACACTTAGGTTATCAGTTCCAGCACCAGGTTTTTAAGGATCTTTGGAATGGATTCATCAATATCTAACTCTTGGCATCAGCAGTATGGAAAATTACTCCAAGCTGTACACATTGGTCTCCCTTTCTTCCAAATGGAGACAATCAGTCATTGTAGGAAGTAATTATCTAGGTGTGTATTAGTTGACTATTTTAGCATGAGATCCACTGCTCTCAGCAAGAACCTGCTTATTTCTGAGGATTAAAAAATTAGCTCAAAGATGGGTATATCTTCATAATTAGCTCAAAGATTCTTATATCATTATTTCTGATTTGTGTCTGTTTAGTTAAATGAATCCCACTCTTTCTGTTTTACTATACTGTTGTTTTTATATCAGGTCTTCATCCAGTGCCTAAATAATCCATCCAGAAGATCATCTTGAAGGTGCTAAGTGTCTAGGTTTTTGCTGTACAAAAAAGCATAAAATGGATCCAGGCATGACTATGCACATTTTTAATTTGTATCTTTATTACTTATAACCAGCCCAGTTGAATAAATATGCTTTGTCAGCAAGCAACAATATCTACACAGTTATATTTGAAATGTGCATTTGAACTTAATCAGTGAAGCACTGGTAGAAGCTTGAATGTTTAATGTTCCACCAAATAGCTTTACATGGATTTTTAAATTGTATATGTAACACAGAAATTGAAGTCCAAAAACTATTTAGGGGGACTATTTCCTCTCAGCTATCCTATTGCTAAAGACAAGCCACATCAGAAACTAACAGCTTTCCTCCCAGTAGTGGTATCTGAAACAAAATTAAACAAAGGAGAATCTGCTTGCAGTCTAAAATCTTATATTCTGTATCATTCTCAAATCTTTGGATGACTGGATGACATATAGCCTGATAACCTGAGGACAGAGATCAGATTTAAGAAACATTACACATATCAGTTCTTTCTCTTCACAGCCACTTAAATGTCCCTCATTTTATACACTAATTTAATGATGAGATGAACTTGAAGGACTGATATTTTCCTCTTTGCAAGATAGAGAATCTAAAGAGTCACTTTAAATAAGGTTCACTTTAAAGAGCCATAGGATAGATTAATCCTATTTTAGGTAGTCATTTCTCTTTTTACATGTAGCCTGGCTTCCACAGTATTGTAGGTGGAGGCTCTTTTCTGAGAGAAAACACCCGATGTTTCTGTTCAGCTTCTTTTCTGTCCCAAACTTACCCAGGGAATTATGCAACAATGCTGTGCAAAATAGGAGTTCCATCCCACGGGCAATAGTGCAGGGCAGTCACAGTTTAGTCTGTGTTGTGCTTAATATTCTGCTTAAATTTAATGAAAAATTTGTATTCATGTCTAGAAAGCCTCTAACAACTTTCTTACCTCTTTGGGGGTCCCAAAAAAATGCTATGTCGTAGTCCTTAAGAGCTCCATTTCAAGGGATCTTGACAATTAAGAAAAGGCAGAGTGATTGTCTAAGTTGTTTTGAAATATTGGCTTGCTGCCTACACAAAACTGAACAAAGGCTTACTTTGGCTTTTAGGTCAAGCCAACACAGGCAAAGCTTGAGCTCTGATTTGCCCCATACGAGGTAATATAATGGAGTGGAAGCAGCAGCTACTTAATATAGGAGTTAAAATTACCCATGACTGAAGTGAGCACATCAATCAAAAGTTTTGGCATGTAATGAGCTAGAAAAACTGGTGTGGCAGGTTTGGGGGCAGGAAAAGGCTTCACTCTGTATTCAGCAGTTTCCAAATTACCATGACATCCCTTTGCATAAACCACCCGACTTCCAGCAGGTGGATTTTACAGGCATTGTGCTGCCAGCACAAAGATGGATCAAGTGGGAGCATTCAAAATAGCTTCCTGTTTTGTGTTCTTAAAATCAGAATTCCATGAAGTCTGCCAAATTTCTTAACATTTTTAGAAGCTAGACTATAAAAAAAATAAAAGGGGCAGAAAAACAAGAATGAAAAATGTTACAGGTTTAATACATTACACAAAAAACAGTGTTTGCTTTCTTCCCCTTGAAAAACCTATTTATTTAATATAGAAAGCTACATTGAAATGAGTCAGAGAGATATGCTCTAATCTTTCTGAGGTGTCTTCCTAATGCATGCATGTCATTCAGTGCTCATTGCAATAACTCATAGCATCTCCTCTCTTATCACCTGAATGCTTTTTGATTTATTATTCCTGTCCTGATCTTTTAGAAGAAGATAATGACATGTTTACATGTCTAAAATCATTAGCTAAAAATTCTCTTCTAAATGTATAATGATGACAAAAGTGTGCTTGGGAAGATATCAGATGGATGTTATAACACTTTTCTATAAATGCCCTCCAGGCATCTATACATAGGGATTTAAATTCTTCGTTTAAATTCCCACATGATAGTGTGATTTGTGTAGGAAATTCTTGCAATCACTCCAGTGAAGATCACAGGTGATGCAGGTCTTTAGAGTGTGCTTCTGAGTTGGTCCTTTGGAGGTTCTCTGTTCTGGGTAAGGCATAAAAGCAGACTGTATTAGCAGTTTCTCTCCTCTGTGTTTAACAATAAAGACATTTTAGCGTGTTTTGCAGGCAGTGCTGAAACATGTTTCTCAAGGAGTGTTGGGTTAGACTGTGCTGATTCTGCAGGACTGCTAACTCACCCAGCTGGATGTTCGCTCTGAACCACTGCAAAGTGCACAACACAACTGCTAGAAAAATCCAGTGTTTCCTGAATGGAAAGACAGTCTAGTTTCAGGATACACTGGGTTGTATAATAAAGCATTACAGACTGTAAGCAGTTCATTTGGAATGGATTTTCTTCTTTCTTATTTATGTCACTGCAGGACCAGACCTCAAGATTTCAGCCAGAAGAATTAAAAACGTTGAAGAGAAGGAAGAGGAGAAGAAAAACTGCAAATCTACAAGAAATGCATGAACAGACACCTTTTGCAGGTTGATAAGTCAAAAACTTAATGCAGATGTTTTCTGGAAGCTGAGAAGAAGGCTTTAGTCAACAACAAGTTTTAAACTAAAATCAGAATATATCTTGAAGAACAATTCCGTGTCTAGTATTTGAGCTCGACACAACATTGCTAGCTGGCAAAAACTTAGATGAAAACTAGGCTTCGTGGCAATCGATAGCAGTATGCCATTGATTTCTGTGGAGGCAGGATTTTCTCCTGGCTTCTCAACATCGACATATTACTGGAAACTTCCTCTCTCTTTTTGCTTTCTAACACAACAGCGCAAATCTCAGCACACACAAGACAATTTCAGCAATTTCAGCTCAACAGGTGACTCCTACATTATACCCTGGTTCTCCTGTCCTACATCATCTACTCCTCTGCTCCTCACAAAAAAGTTGTTTATGAAGCCTTTTCTCTTCATAAAAATGCATTCTGTAGCAGGCTCAAAAAAAAAGGCCCTCATCAGCCATTACACTATGTGTGAAAGAAGAAGCCAGGGATAATATTTTTTAAAGTGCAGTATTTTAAAGAAATAGCAACATTAAAAAGCAAATAATCTACTAGTCTTACTGTTTTGCTTTTTATCCCTTAACAAAATTCTGCATTAAAGACCGTGTGCTTGAAGTCTGGCACTTAATTGATATATACTGGCTCTAGATCAAGAGGATTCTTCTGATGTCTTTCCCACCCCCCTCAGTAATTAAATCCACAACGCCCTCACTGCCCCCATCTTTCTCCTTTGCTACCTTTAACGGGATAAATTTTTCTGAACTAAAGACAAAAATTGTTTTGAACTTAATCTGTGGTATTGTCTGTGTCTCCTTTTAAGGGCTGACAGCAATTTGTTTTTCTGCTTGTCTCATGCAACTTAAGATCAAATCCAAACCTTTTGTTATTATAGGTTAAACAGTGGAATGATGGAGCTGTTATATCCACAACAAAATCCTGATCTAACAAAAAATCTTTCTTGGGACTTCAGTGGTAGCTGTATCAAATATTGTATTTCTTGCATCAAGTTTTGTGTATTCTCTTTTGTTTTTGAGAATTACTTACAAAAAGTAATTCCCCATTTCAGAGGAAGTCTAAAGTTCTTAAATAATTCTTAAATTACTTACATTACTTGGGCTCTACATCCAGTATGTTCCTTTTAAAATTGATGTCATAGTCCTATGCCTTTTCTGCAGTGGGGGGGAAGGTCATGCCTAAGCACAGTTATGGATGAGCTCTTTGGAACAGAGAAAAACAAGCTGTCTGCATTAAGCCTCCAAGTACAGAAAAAAAAAATAGCTTATTGAAATTACATCTAAAGAAAGGAAACAAACTTATAATTAAGATTTTTAGACAAAAATCTTTTAGACAGGGCAAGTTGATTGAATCCATACCTGATTTTGTCTAAATGAAATAGACATGGAATATTTATTTTTCCTACTAGCCAGGAATAACATCTCCTTAAGCTAAGGGAATTAAATGTCTGTATTTATCTGCCTTTTCCCCCTGCAGTACATAATCACTGTCTGTCACACTTTGATGTCATAATCATCCACTGAAGCTTCACTGTTAAAGAGTAAATCTGCTTAACGCACAAAAAAAGAAGACAAGGGAAAAAAAAGGAAAAAAAAAGCACTTGCTTTTTATTGCCTCAGTGGCAACAAATTTGAATTACAGACCTGTGGCATTATGTCACTCTGGCCTTAATGAAACCATTTTGAAAGGCGAAAGTGCGTTTTTAAAACAACACCTTAATCAGTTCAAGCAGTAACTGCAACTCTTTTCTATGAAGTAAGCATAAAGAGTCCTTTCTTGTGCGTAACGTATGTGAGTAGCATGACCTCAGTGTCAAATAGTACCTCACAATATCTTTTTGCAATCATTTTTCCATACAAGGAAGACATCTAAAACTTCGTATGGATTTCAGTTGTGAATTAAATACTCTTTTATGTATTTAGTTTTTAAAAAGGGCTGGTTTACATTTGGACCAGCCAGCCCAAAATGAAGACAGTATGCAGTTCATTTCTGGAACAAAGTTGAAAGTTGCCATCCATTTGATGTTGTTTTATATTTTTAATGCCAAGTCAAAGTGGTAGCTCCTGTTTAAACTCTTCTGCTATTTATTTCTACCAGTCTCATTTCTTACGTTGTTTTTCTTCTTTTTATTTAGTGTCCAGTTTTTGTCTAATCTACTAGCCATTTAATGTATGATTCACTGCATCCTTCTGTTAAGATTAATTGCAATACTCAGTGAAGAGAAAGGACTCTTATTTCTGGTAATTGTTGACATTTTCCTGATGGACACCGTATTATTTGGTCCGCTATTGTTAAAAGGAAAAAATAAGAAATCAAAGAGAGAGGAGAGAAAGAAGAATGGGACAATCTGTGCTCAATATCGGTAGCTCACATTATTTCTTTAGGAACTTTTCCATTTTTATAAGCCAATTCCAATTTCCCCACAAATGTTGACAGTAAAAACTTCTTAGTCTAAAAGTATAAATGAATGCTAACAATCAAGCCTTAGGGAGTCACCTCTATCATACAACTTATTCTTCCTGATTTTATCTTTGATATATTACAAAGAAACCTTTTTTAAAAATAATGCTGCTAGTATTATTAACACCAATAGCAACAACAATGAATTTCCAACATTATTCTAACACAATGTTTTTGGCAAGCACTCCTGAGCTGGTACTTATTTTATATAGTGGATCTGTAGAAATCTGCCAGATGCCAAAAATACCTTTTTGCTCCATAAAATACTCAATGTTCTTTTTATTATGTTAAGGAGTTGATAATTTCAGTTTAATTATCTTTTGGCATGATAATATAATATTTACAGTGCAAACTGCTTTCCCTGTTATAATTCTCCAGTGTTTTTCTGCCTATTGGCTTTTCAAACAGTATTTCTCTGTATAGTCCAGGGGTAGAAAGAGTGGCTCCAATATATTTACATTCAACGCAAATAGTACGATATGGAATCAGTTGGTTCACTCAACAGAGTAAGTAGAAGAGATTGTTGCATTTCATTACCCATATCATGTAGCAATTTTAACCTAGTTTAGGTTTTGGCTGCCTCAGTAACAACCACAATAGCTAAGGAAAAAGAGGCTCATTTATGCACAGTCCCCGCATTTGATCAACAGCACTAAAATAGCTATGAAAGGATTCAATATGAAGGGTTGATCAAGGACTGAAGATAACCTGATGTCAAATAAAACTGATGTTGAAAAACTCATCTCAAACTAACCAATGAGAACATGAAATATCTGTCATTCTGTATTCTTAATGACAAAATAAACTTAATGGGAATGTAGACACAATGAGGTTCTTGTAAACATAGACAATGAAGTGATGCTTTTCTTAAAATGAAGAAAAAATAGGAGCCATAGGACAGCATCTTTGGGATCAAGGAAAGAAACACTGGCTGTTCTTAGTACAACTGCCTGTCAGCTTGAATATGATTCACTTCCTTTTATATTATTCTGAATACACCATTTTAATAGCATTATGGACACTTTAATGCATAATAGTCTATTAGAAAAGGAAGGAAATAAATTACATGTGGGTGTCTTTTAAGATCCAGCAACTATTGTTTGAGTTTCTATGCCTGTTCTTCCATTATCCAAAAATGAGTTTCCTTTCAGAGACAGCAGAAAGGTTTGACACAACAAAACAAATAGCTCTCCTCCCCCTCCCTATTCGACTCCCAAGCCACGTGCAAGTCTGCACTGCTGCACTAAGCACCGTGTCAATATATCAGTCAATTCACACATCTCCACAACAGTAGACTCAGCTTAATGGTGCATGCTACTTTTAAATGTACAACTTTTAAATTATTTTTCCCCTTGGCACTTGGAAGTGTGAGGAGCCAGCAACATCAGCTCAACTCAAGCCTGCTTCAAGGAAGCGTGTCTGAGGCAAGCTCCATCACTGCAACGTAAACACAATTCTGATTCACAAGGTATCTTCTCTCTTTAGCAGAAGTTGGACCATGAAAAAGGAGACTGCATTTGCCTGACAATTTGGGGCTGCATAAAGAGCGCCTACTGCCTACTGGCTTTATAAACCTGCTTCAGTACCTATCACAGTGTGGAAATCATGCCCTGACATGCAGATATTAACAAGTGTGGTTTTAAATAAGTATAAAAGAAAAGAAGAGATGTCCACTTTACAGGGCTGCTGTTGACCTTCAGTTTTAGAGTCTGGTATAATTCAGATGACAGTTCACTACATGACTATACACATTTGGAATATAAATATCCTTACTGACTCCACCAGAATTGCTGGCATCTAGAAGTCTTAAGTTAAGCAAATGCTGCAGAGGGGAGTAATGTGTTTTGATAAACCTAGTGATACAGTTAGGGAAATAAAGATAGACTTGCAGATGCAAAATCCATTTCTGGTTCAATTAGCAGTTAGTTCTAGTGAAAGATCCCTCCCCATAAGCCTTCCTTTTCAGAACCTTGGTCATCAAAGCTAACATTCCCCTCCATTCCTGATTTTAGACATATATTTAAGACTCTACTACATCAGAGACTCAGTGAAAGCTCTGAGATATTTTACAGTAATTCAAATGAAAACAATCATATTCCTCTTTTAAAGTTAGTACTGATCCATCTGTATTCTAAGTCTATGTTTTGGCTCTAACTCCTCACATCATGTGAGCACCAGCTATGTGATTCCAGGCTGATCCGACATGTAGCAGTGAGAGCATCAGAGTCACCTGGACTCCTGTTATTGCCATGAACATATGTTATGCAAAAGGAGAGTATCATCCATATGTGGTTTACCTATGCTCTCAAATCCTTCATCTCCTCATATATAGCTTACCTATTTATATTAGGAATTCACCTTGCCCAGTTTTACATGTGTAACTGGTTAAAAAAGGGAATGGGAATATTTCTAACAGAAGAAATCATTCAGGTTATCAAACTCCTTTCTAAGAAGTTTTGTGCTTTGAAATTATCCATCCACCTCCAAAATATACAGATCTAGTACAGATATACAGAAAGGTAAAAAAGATGTCCACATGGAAGTGTTTGACATAATGACTACCTTGGAAAAGAAAACACAAAAAGACATAGTCCTGTAAAAAAAAAACAAAACAGTCCTATAAAATGATGAATTCTGAAGAAAGGTTTAATGGAAAATCTGGTTTTTTCACTGCAAGATCTGAGTAATATTTAATGAAATGATCAGGCAGAAAACTTAAAACATACAAAAGAAATCACACTTCCTAAACTGATCTATTTTATCTGAAATGACACTATATGGATTTATTATGTGTTATCACAAAATAAAATCACTATGTTTAATGTTACAATTTCTGAAAATTTACAAAAATAAATAGACTATATAATAGTTCTGTGGAAAAAAAACCCGCAGATTTAAGGGTACACCATTATGGGTTTTGTCCTTGCCATTGATTCACTACTATTCTTCTATTTCCATAACTATCTTTTTGTATATGTTGTTAGTTCTGTCTTGACATCATATCGGTTGTAGGTCACAAAGTAGAACCTTTACCTTTGAAAGCAAAGTTTAAGAAAATGTAATGCAAATCATTATATTCTTCTGACATTTACAGACAGTTATTGCACCCCAACAAGTAGTTCTGGTTTATAATAACCACTGCTTGTTCTTAGGTTTAGATTTTTTAAATTCTGTGTGCATAAACAAACAGAAATGCACTATGACTAGACCATTTAGTAAGGAACACAGGGCAAATATTACTAAACTATCTCTGAAAGATGTTTGGCTGAACAGTTAATAACCTTCAGTAACCTTACTTGTTTTTTTTAATAGGCATTTCTATTTTTTCCTCTCTCACTGGCATAATTTCAAAGACATACATTGCAGGCCAGCAGAGCATGCCATATACTTTTTTAAGAACGCAAGTATATTCCTTCTGTGAAGCTTCTGTGGAGATTGCTGATCACAAGGGAAAGAGATTTTTGTCATTATTGACAATATGAGTGCATACATCAACCTCCCAAATGTAGAACTGTATATCTCTATACAAAAGATTTTTCCCAAGTGACTTGTTCAAATGGAAGACATAGAGACAGAATTCTTCTCATAATTCAATCTACCTTGAAGTCTTTGAATTGCTCTGCTATTTTTGCCTTTCTACAAACGCCATATTATTCAGCTGCGGCATCATGGTGTGTTTTCCCTGCTGCAAAATAATTATCTTCTAACCAAATTTCAGGTATCTGAAATTGATCTTTGATCTTCCTTTTTTTTATGATGCGGTTCTTTTTCTTGCAATATTTGCTGCTATACAGTCATACCTGATAATAAATGGTAATGCTGCCTCTTGCTCACTATTAACATCGCCATGCCTGTAAGACATCTCAGTAGCTAATCCATTTTACAGGAATGTATTTCATCTACTTGTAAGAAACATATTCTGAAAGTTAGCAAAAACAGATCTATCTTCATTTCTCTATGTAGGAGAACCAGAAAATTATATCTCAGTCCATCTAATTTGCTGACCAAACATATCTGCTGCCTGGCAGCAAATATTTTGCATCTGGTAGACAAGTAGCAATAATCACACTTGATTTTGTTGATTAGAATTTTGGTGACCATGCAAAGTTTAATCTCACCACCTTGTCTTCTCTACAACTAATGAGTCTTGCTGTATTTACAAGTGTTGGATTAAACAAGCAAAAAATCACTCTTCAGTTTCCTTGGCATTTATTTTGCAGAGAATCAGAACTGCACTATGTGGCCACTGGCTTTCTTTCGTTGTTTACTTCATTGGCAGTAGTATTATCTCTGTTTTAAATCCAACAACATAGCTCTGTATTTAGAAGAACATGTCTTATATGCCAAATGGTGGTACAGTGTGTTCTACTGTTAGTACAGAAACAGGATCAAGCTAATTCCTCATTGATTTTGCTCCCTTCTCCTGATCTTCCATCTTTCTAGAGCAGCAACCCCACTATTAGGACTGTGAGTTTTGGTGCATGCATTTCATATTTCACACTATGGCCATCTGAAAAAAAATAAAAAAGCAATTTCAATATAAGTCTATCTTAAAGATCCAGCATCATTCCCACAGGCATTAACAGGAATGCACAGATTTTTCACAAAAGGACCATAGAAAATAAAGTTACGTTGGTGCTGATGTCCTGCAAAGTGAGAGCTTTTTGAAAATTATTACTCACTTTAAAAGCCTCAAATCAAAAGGGACATCTAATGGCTTCTAATGATGTCATCCCTTTGAATGCGTGAAAACTACTCCTACAGATCAATTTGAAAAGGGTATTAGAATTAAAAATGCTCATTATAACTAATTCAATAATATCTCATAACCAGCTCTTACAAGACTAGAAAGACCTCAGTCCTGAATACTGCACTCAGAACTTAAAAGTAGTTGGTGGTAAATATCTGGCAGATTATGAGTACTACTGGTATAATGGTAACAACAGCAAAATTAGTAAAACAGCTTAAAATGTATATTCAAATGTTTTTGAAAGAATTTCTTACTTTAGTTTTTAAGATTCAGAAAGACTGAATCCCTAAATTTAGTATGTTGTGCCACTGACTCTTTTAGCTGTTATGTAGCTCCTGTATTTCCTTAGCTGAATGAGACATTTGAAATAGAATGACACCCCATGCTTAGGGATGAAACTTAGGAAAGTGAAGAAATTATAATATTTTTCAAAAATATTTCCTATAAATGGAAGCAAAGCAATGTCATAATATTCTTTGTCCTTAAATACAGATTATTAACCTTGTATAAACCAACTTCAAATGAAATAGAATGCTCTTTGTTTGTGACTGGATTTTGAATGGTGCTTAATATTTTTTTCATAAACTAAATTATTTTCTGTTATGAGATATACTACTCAATTCAATTTGTTATTTTGATGACTGGGTGGTATTTATTGGTAGTTTTTCTTGACATTCCCGTAAAAGGTCTTCTTTGACCATCAGTTCCTGGAATATACTTTTACATCTTTTATTCATTGCTGTCTTCCCTTCTTCTCCAGGTAAGAGAGAGACTTTTCCATATCTAAATACTGGAAGTCATTTCTGGTCCTTGTGTAAGCATTAAAAGCATTGTCCTGGAACTGACATGTAGAAATGACTATTGTATCAATCATTAATCATTAATCTTGCTTTTATTTTTTTTCTCCTTTTATCTGCTACGGCTTTTATAATCTTAAAGACATGAATTCTTTAAGACATGGTCTGTCTTTTTCTTTTGTATGTGTACAGTGCCCGACAGAGTCAAATCTGTTGTATGAAAGTAAACTATAAAAATAGAAACAGCAAAATATGGCCTTGAATTAATGGCTAAACAAAGCACAGTTTCCTGCTAAAAGAACAGAAAGGGAATCTTCACTGTCAGCAGGGAATGAGAACACACAATTTCACACAGAACCCTTCTTCTCTTTCCCACAGACACATATATAGGCATAGAAAGAGGAGGGAGAATGAAAAGATTTGCTCAAGATAATACAATAATGTCACTGTCTACAGCAATTCACCTGCAGAGATATCTTAAATTTTCATTTTATGGACACTGAATAAATAAGCACTTGAACAATATTCCTATGATTCCAAAGCATAAGGCTCTACGGGAGAATTGAGTGGAAAGGAAAAGCAAACTCTGTAGTTGATTTGATGGGTTTTACTCTCTTCATTTGAACAAATTGAAACCTCTAAATACAACTCAAAGCGTATATATACAACATTTAAAGTCACTCTTGTTTGTTGCACTCTTAATTCCAAAATGTAGGGATTGCAGCATTGTAGACAGGCACCTGATATTTGTAATAAACCCATAACACTGAAAAAATTATAATATAAAAATTTGGCTATTACACCTATACTGCAGAAGAAATTCGGCTTGTTTAGCAGGCAGTTTCAGTTGAGGGAGTTCATGGATGTACACGCTAGCGCTGAGTTGGCACTGAAAAAAGTGTAAGTTATGTAAAGCACTAATTCGTGAATTCCAGGTGGATGCAGTGGTTGCCCTTGCTCATTTTAGCTGGTTGACGTCCCCCCACCAAGGGCTGCTTTGTGGGAGCAGCATAACTCCAACTCCAATTCGTGTTCCCGGTCCTGATGTGCTATGGTGTCAGGCTCACAAAAGTGGGAAAAAAAGCACCCAAAGACTCAGGTTTGTAAGTTCCTGGTGAGGATGGATCCCTCGTTCCCCATGGAAGACCTTCCCCTGGGAGACGAATAGACTTCCCAACAAGAAAAGCTAAAGTGTCTATGAAAAAAAGGTGTGCTTCCACATATATTCAAGAAAATGCACGTTTTTGCAACTTGTTAATTCACATCTAGCAGATCAAAGTGCGTGTGAAAATAAGGACTACGCAATACAAAGCTAGGCTTATGTATTTAATGTGTTTGCACAAAATAGCTCATAAACTGGACTCAGTACTTATAAGTATGATACTATTTTTACACAGCTTTTTGATTTAAAGAAAGACTAGTCCTATCATGAGCTATAATAACTGGTCATCTGGTATTCCCAGAGCCACTTCAGCACCAAACAGGGTCAGCAAAAAAATTACCAATTAGTCTTCAGGTAAGAACACATCTAAAGAAAATTACTATGATGTGTATGTGTGTTTATGCTTATCACTAATGTAAACATGATAAAAGGTCTTGTAAACTCCCTCCTTGAAATACACAGTTGTTGATGTAAATGCAGCAAGCCAAGAAAATTAATTTATAAAATGACTGATAGGTATTTTGTTTCTTTTAATTAAAAAATCCTGGAAAAAAAATCAACTTGGTCAAAATAAGAATACATTTTCCATAACGTAATGTGTGGATTGGTTGGGATTTAAGTGACTTTCCTTGTATTTCTCTTGATGACTTAGTACAAATATACGTATATGGAAATAGCATTTTTTTTCAATTTAAAAAAGATTGAAATATATATTAGAAAACAATGTTGACTGGAAGCATTCTTTTATGAAGTAGAAAAATTATAAGAAAAATCAAAATCATTAAATAATGAGGGTTTTTGTGTATTCCAGTTGTAATTCAGAACAAGCGTTGAATTAACAATCAGAAGAAAAGAAGAAGAAGGAATATTATGTCTTGGACTAAACATTTATGTGAATTCACTACACCACCATAGAAGGTATTTTGTTTTGACTTACCTTTTCTTTTCAGTGGAATAGTTTGAAATCTTAAGAAAATTAGACAAAAATGATGCATATATTTTAATTAACAAGAAAATTATCTGTCTTGTCATTTTTGTGATTGCTTGCAATGCTTTAAGAATGAAAACAAATTGTACTCTCAATTTCTTTCGTGTCTTCTGAAAGCATAGGGTCATTAGCTTTCTGTCATTCTGAATAGAGAGAAATGTTTTTGTTGGCAAGTCTTATATCTAAGACAACATCACCACAAAATTTTGTCTCCTCTCTGAACTTCTTTTTACTCAGTTCCATAGCCAATGGAGAAGATTACTGAAAAATTATTCTGTGTCTTTCCTTACATAAAGCCATTTCAGTTGCAATGATAAAAAATCACTTTAGATGCACTAATGTCTGCTGATAGTCATAGATGCTCTCAGCTTACTTTAGAATTACCTTGTTGTTGTTTTGTTTGTTTGTTTCTTAATAAATGTAACCTTACTTTCCCTACTGAACAAAAATAGCCATTCTGAAATGTGGAAATCTGCTTTCTGCTTTTGATGTAACTTGCAGCATTATCAGGTTTTGAGAAAAAAAAAGGGAAAGCAGCTGAAAAACCAGGGGAAAAAAAAATCCAATGACCATGTGCTAAGATAAAATCAGAAATTTAAGATTAAGAGCAACAAACAGGTGTGTGGCACAAAGGAATGCAAATTCTGTCCCGAACAAATCATAACTGTGAGAAATACGTTTTTCCTTAGTAGACTGATGTACTTATTTTGTCACAAACTTAAATTTAGTATAAAGGTTTTCTCTGATCTATCACATTTGGAAAAATCCACAACAGAATATTTCTGATTCAGTTCACATTAATGGGCTAATTATCTTCTCAAGAAAATTAATTAGTGTTTCCCCTGTAACCTTTTTTCTGAAGATGCTGGAATACACTGAGAGGTTCTGATTTACTTTAAAATTAGTAGACTTGGGTCCAAAATTTTCATTGGAATAGAACATAAACATTGCTTTGTAGGTTAAAGTTCTACCAGAAGGATTGAAGAGAAAGGTTTTATATGAAAATGGTTATTGCCCTTGTGATTAAATTACCTCGAGGATCACATTTAGTTTTTTTCTGGAGGAATGAAGAGATCAGAGAAAAATTTAGAATAGTCTCACATTAAAGTAATCAGAAAGACATCAATGACTGCATAAATTGCTTTGCTGTCAATAATAATTTTTTTGAACCCACATCTTCCCTCTCCCATATTTATTATTTTCTACCCTGACTATTTCTTA
The DNA here is from genome assembly GCA_013397565.1 of Ptilonorhynchus violaceus. NCBI lineage: Eukaryota > Metazoa > Chordata > Aves > Passeriformes > Ptilonorhynchidae > Ptilonorhynchus > Ptilonorhynchus violaceus. The sequence goes on from VZRJ01001797.1 coordinate 37,463, forward strand.
AGTTCCTGGCAAGGTTTATCCACTCTAATGAACATACTGAAGGAGAATTCTTTCTAAGGCTGTCATGACTTCTTGCAGCCACCAGGATAGCACAAAAATAATTGTGCAGAATACATGATGATGATGATGATGATGATGATGATGATGATGATGATGATGAAATGGTTTGTATAAAATTAATACAAAAATTAATTTTTTAAAAACAGACAATCAGTCTTCTAAATTAAGTCATCCTTTCAATTATTATTGTATGAACACTATATATTTATATCTTCTCCACTGGATAAAGAGCATTGATTGGGCACTGGGTATTTGTTTGGAGAGGTGCAATATATTGAAAATTCGAACTAGATTCACAGTACATCAACACAGTTCATAAGCTTGACTCATCCTGTGTGCTATGTACAATCTCTTTAAGATACTTCTTAATAAACACATTATATTTCACCAAGAAGAAGGATTTGTGGGCAGGTGTAATATCCTCTGTTTAACAAGTATATGTGATAGGGGCAAGAAGATGAGTTTGGGAACATGATTTCTTCATGGGATCCCTCATCATGTGTATTCTATCTGTGATATTGGTTGCATCTCTTCAGGGTTGGTATTTCACTGAAAGAGAAAATAACAAAGGAATTAAGTAATGTCAAAGAAAAAATTTCATTTTTAGCAGCATTTCTACCTATTTCTACTAAAATATGACTAACTTTAGTATCTAGAGTAGTTTGGGGCAGGTATATGCTCTGGTTCAGAGCCGAAGATATTTTAATCAACATTATTTTATGTGGGGGAAAAACAAGAAAGCAAACAAGATCCATTTCTATGTATCTTATTCTTGATACAGATGCATGTTTTAAAAATATTTTGTCCTCATTATGAAAGAAGACTTTCTCAGTCAGGGTTATTATTTATGGTTATAAATTATTCAATTAACATTAATGAACATTTTACACAGTTGTTCCCAGGGAAATGTGTGCAGCCATGCTTTAGAGGATACTCAGCTCAGGGAGAAAAATGAGAAAGAACAGAGAAGTGTATTCGTTATAGTTGAAAGGATCATGACTTAGCCTTCTAACCCAAACTATGTATACTAATCTGGTCATTCTTACACTGAGCTCACATCTTGAGGTTAAAATGCAAAGCACAGATATCTTAAAGAAAGATAGATATCTGACCTGTGACCAGGGATCTGTAAGGCCTACACTAGTAATCTAAAGAAGTACAGAAGAAGTCCCTATATTTAGGGTAGGCTCATTATCCATGAAATATTGCAAAATATTTGCTACCCTACCCTAAAAATATGAGTCTCCGTCTGGTTGTGAGCAGGATGCCAATGATGTGTCTGGGTGTCTCAGTATCAGTATATTCAGTATATGTGTTACAAAAGTGATTCCCAGAAGAAATGATTGATGCCTTTTGTACTACAGGAAGAAAATGGTCCAATATTGGAGGCACAGATGATTTAAAGCCAGAATAGACAGCTCAGTATTAGTCATAAATTTATTTTTCAATATTCAGGCCAATGTATTAACAAACAACAAAATGTGGCTCACACACTTATGAGAACAGTTTTAATGAAGAATTTTATTCAAGCTTATTTCGTTACAGTTTTCTTGGTAGTGTGAACTGTGAATTAAGTTGAATACAAAAGGTTTTCACTGCACTGAATTACCTGTTTCACCTTGAAAAGCCACATGAAATGAAGCTCTTAAAGCCTTTTGAAAATGACCTTTTTCCTCAGCAATGATTTATCTTTCCCCTCGAAAATCCCTTTTACAAAAGGGAGTATGATTAAAGGAAGCCAAGCAGCACAAACACTCGGTGAAGATCCTGCTTATCTGGAACTCACTTGACAATGTATGTTTTGGGGGTCGGGAATGCTGCAGGTTCAAGGGATAATTCTGCCTTTCAAGCACTTCAATTTATTTCATGCCTGAGCACTGTCATTGTATGCAGACAAGATGAAACGCATCGTTGTGTAAAGAAATTGAAATGAAATCCTACTTGACCCAGCAGGATGGGGCATTATGTTTGACTCAGTAGTGATTCCTGGAATAATATCTAATTCCAGGAGGAAAATTTCTTGATATGGCCACCTGCTGTGAGTGTCTTTGTCCAGGGATCACAAGTTGTTCTGGGTGACTGGGCTCAGGACATGCCTAGAAGAAAGCAGCCAGCCTCCTGCTGGCATTTAGATCTCTTCATTTTCTGTATGCTGCCATTCAGTGGGAAGGAGTGAATGAAGAGCGGGAAAAGCTGAAGCACTTCCACAGGAAGACACATGCTCCAGCAGAAATGAGAGCTAAAGCCCATTTGACCCAGGTTTTTCATACAGCTTTCTTGAGGAGAGGGGAAATCTGAAATTAAGAGTCATTGGTTTTTTACCTTGACAGGCAAGTTTTAATTTTTTTTTTTGGTCACACAGACCAATCACTGGGATGTCACTTCCCATTCAGTCCCTGTGAAGTGCTTACTTTGAAAAGGCTACACACCACCAGATTAAATAAAATGGGAGCACTCCATGTCTCACAAGAGGGAATAGTGCAGATGGCTTTATTACTTCTGTCAGAGAACAAAGGTTTTCCCAGCATGCAGGGGATTATTAGGCCAGCAGCAAATAAACGGAATGCGCAGTGTCAAAACTTCAAATATGACTAAGAGAGACAAGAGAGGGGGAGAATCCATAATTGATTTCTCTGCTGCTATAGTATGAAGAACAAGATTATTCAGGTGATACCACCTCATCAGCTTCAGTGTTGGGATAGAATCCAATTTTGATGCAAAATTCCATAGTTGCCACTAATATAATTACTAAAGAAACTGAAAATTACCTCCTCCTTCAGACAGCCCATCTGTATAATATCAAAATATCTTTAGATACATTAGAAATAAAATTTATCCATGATAGGTAAGAATACCAGCCTTTTACCAGCCTTTTCTTGCCTTCACTATTACTTTAAGATATCTTACAAGTTCATTAGAAGACTCATCATTTATTTATTGGATTGACTAAATGATTCTTCCTTGTTAATAAATGCTAACAATGGCAGTCTGATCCTTTTCTTCCTCTCTTTCCACNAAACCCTGTACTTATTCTCCTTCTTTTACCATTTTCTCTACTCTTAAATGTTACTACATTTGCCAGTTGGAGTGGGGGTCAAGGAATTTTCATACATTCCTTTAGTTTGACCATATTTCTGCATTGGCAGCTGAGAGGATTGATCGCACAAATACTATCTATGCCATGGCATGAGTGAGTTTCTGAATATCATGAAAATTGTAGGAGGTCAGATCTTGTAAAAAGCAGACTGCAATCGTAAGCTCTACAATAACCTGGTAAAGAACAGCAAAGTTGTGGAGGATGCTCTGATTGGCAGCATCCTGCCTTCTTTATAGAAGTAAAAGAAGCTCATGGCTAAAAGAACCTCAACATTTTTAATTAAAAGATAGAGGGAGAAAAATACCTGTCCAAATATTTACTTTATTTTTTTTCATAATCAGTTCTGCTTTATGTTATATCCTTACACCAAAACTGGTGGGAGTGCTCCAATCTAAACAGAGTCCTGAATTTACCCTCTGATATTTCAACTGCAGACACTGCACTCAGGAATCAGTAAAAAATTATTATTGCTGCACTCTATTACCCGACTTCTGTGCATCTCCTTTGCCCCATGCTATACTAGCTCAAGTTTTCAGGCTTTGTACTGAAGCATGAGAGGTTAAGTACCAAAAATGTAATAAGAGAAGGGGTAGGCTTACAATAATTATTTTTTAAAACGCCAAGAACAGTTAAGAGTCATGAATGCCTTAGGCCATGAAGTAATCTTAGTGCCCATAATGAAAAGAATTTGTCAGACTAAGGCATGTCAATTTACATTAAGGGAGAGGAGCCTCATTCACAGGCACAACATCCAACAGTTAGGACCAAATTCTGTTCCCATTCAGATCAATAGGATTTTTTGTCACCAACTTGAACAGCAGAAGGAATCAAGCCCTTCAAACAATATTTTCAGTGCCAGCTTTATGAGCTTTATGGCACGGTTTGGCACTGACAATGAATTGTATATTGATTACGTGTTCCTGCAATTAATTATCGACACAATAAGATAGGTTACAGTTCTGATTCAAATCCAGGCTTTAACATGCTACTAAAATATGACAAGTCATAACAACAGGCATTTCTTGTCACATAAGTCAAAAGTTTGTATTGAACCCATCAGAATCCAAATGACATCTTGTATGTGGCACTGTGTTTTAGTTTCCAGGGGAATAATCCCTTGAAATGCTGATTTGCCAACTGAAAAAGTCCCAGCTTTGTTTTTCAACCCCACTGATACTTGATATAACACATATAATTCCAGTGTTTCCTAGCTTGTAAGATTTTGCAGTTAGGAAACAACAAAATAATTTTAACCATATTAAACTGTCTGTTAAAGAATGTATATACATTATCATAGAACCTAGAGCATTAATCAAACTATTGGCCTCTCTCTTTTTAGTACAAGCTTATGGCAGGATAGCCCATCTATTCTTATATGCTTTGGTATCTAATACGACAATTGGCATAAACTGAGAACATTGCAGTGGAAGGAAAATGTGGCACAACATTTTCTGTGATTGTATTTTTGTTACAATTTCATGCATGCACTTTTTTCTGTACCTAATCTTGGATGGTGTCATATGGTCAAAGTGATTTAACTACAAGAAGTAGATTTGAGAAAAGCAGGGAATATATTTTAGTTCCGTTCAGGTCTACTACTACATACATTTAGCTACCTTAAAGTAACTGATAATAGTAAAGAAGACAGAAAAAATTGCAAGTCTCTTATCAAGTTTGGAATTTCTATCCATTTTCTATTGGATAGAAGATTTGAAATGCAGAGTCTGAAATCAGAGAAATGATACAAAAATAGGACATCAGTCCATACCGAGCCAAGTGGATGAGAAAGAGAAACCTATCCATGAACAGGAAAATTGAGGGGAGTCTAGAGATGAGTTGTAATTTCACGAATTATTTTTTCTGCATGAATGTGCATGCAGGGAGAGCTTGCTCCTTCACTGCCAGCAATGACAATAGACAATATCTAAGAAAGAATCTGAAAAAAAAAAAAAGCAAATGGAGGAGGAAGTAGCTGGAGTGGGAAGTCCATTTCATATGGAAGCAAACAGTATGAATGACCTGAGATTGTAGAACTAGACCCTACCTTCCACAAACATGGACTGAAGCTTTGCTGTGGACCCTTCAGTAAATTATTTTCCAATATAAAGTTCTCATAATAATGAGGAAGGGGAAGGATATTTATCAGATGTACAATGTTGGCACAGAGCGATAGAGAATTTTTCTTCCTGTAAAGGCAGATTGAAGACCTCATATCCTTTAAGCAATAAGGGTGCCTGAATTTAAAAGATTCAGAAGTCTGATTCACCTAAGCATTCAAAATTCAGGCCTGAATCTAATCTGAGAGTTCAAAATTCCCTTGCAGGAAAATGTTCTACCTGTTGTTAAAACCTGGTCCAGAGAGCTTGAGAACCCAGTTGTCCTTGGTTGTTCACTGACACTTAGTGTCACTTTATATGATCAGTCACCTAGTTTCAGGGTGGGGGGGGGGGGAAGGATTATGCCTTTAATTTTGGCTGTACATCTCTATGCATCTTTTTGGTGCTATAAGAAGATAATTAATAAATACATCCCAGATCTTCCCAGGCGATTCAAATGTTTCAAATTACAGAGTGTGACTCAGAAACCCCAGAGTGTTTCAGATTTGAATGATTCCAGGGCTTCAGAGATGTGCCATGTGCTTTGAAGTAAGATTAAAAAAGAAATGCTTAAAGCACCAGGAAATTTGAAAGGCATTGCTGCAAAACCCAACAGAAATGCTCACAGACCTGCTTCAGCATGAGTGATGTCAGGTACAGAGGTGCAGGTGGCAAGGAAAAAAGATCCTGTCAGTTCTGAGTACAGCTGAACAACTGTAACAATAAAAATCTCAGCTGTGAAAGGATGATGAACCCAGGGGACTTTTCCTCACAGCTTTGCTGGATGTTGCTGCTGCTATTCCCCATTTCCAGCTCAGTTGTGAAGCTGATCACATATTCAAAATGTGCAAACACACGCACACACAAGAGAAACACGTCAGGCCAACACACAGATCATCACAAATAGGAAAACAAGGCCTTTACTGAGAGGCACATCGGACTAAGAGCACTCATGTAAATGTGAACAACACAGATGGGCTTATACTCTTCCTTGTGTCTGATTGATCAGGCTTGAAGTTTGCAAGTTGTTACATTCATACACCCTCACTCTCAAGATTCACAGGCATGGGTCCCTCAGACCCCAGACCAGACCTTAAGGCAACATCCACAATTCGTGTTCAGACCCTCAGCTTTTTTATATCCAGTCTCTAGCTCTAACCCTGAGCCTTTTCTAGTTCTGGTTTCCTTCTCCAACTCACCAGGTAGTCCAGTATAAAGTAAAGTACCAAATTACCAAATACACACAGACTGCACCACACAGGAAATAGAGTTTAGTAAGAGGATAGGACAGACTGCAACAATCAGATGAAGGTCTTGACCAGAGAATTACACTGAAACACGGCTTACACAGGACTGGCACATTTTGTCCTCACTCCTCCCCATTTCCTCACACTTGTTTCTTCATAGTTCAGCTTAAGCTTTCTTTGTTTTTCGCCAGTGAAAAAAATTTCCTAATTCATTTAGGAAGTTTTGTAGATCTCCAAAATCCCCTTAAAACATCCTATTATGAGTTAATTTTCTCATGAGATCTAGGATAATTTCTCTTTTCCTTCTTGTAACCACATTGTTCTGGCTGAACCTCTCTGAGTTTGTGCTCGAGTGGTTTCTTCCATGGCCCAACAATTTCAGCAGCTCAAGTGACCTAGAATTTCTCCCCTTTGGTATTGTCTCCTTCCTACTCTGCTTTTGACGAGCTAAATGTAGGTTCTTGTACGGAAAAGAGAAAAAACTCTTCCATGTTGGTAGAACCAGCCCAAGGGAATTGACTAGCCGGACTAAATTTGGCCTGCCTGTCGAATTTCCATTTTGTTAAGATAGAAATCTCTCACATGGAAGCCAAAGCTACCCACAGCTTTTACTTTCTCCTCTGATAAACACGTTTGTCATGCCCTCTTCCTCAACAAAATGGGGCAAACCCCAAGCCCTATGTTGCTTTCTTTCATATTGTCAGGTATTCTAAACAGTAGTATCAAAACTCAATATTGCAATCCAACAGCTACTGTTGACATGTGCAGGTAATGTACAGCAAAAAGATAGCAAATACAGCCTGAAAATGAGTGGAATGAGTGCTTTTCAAGATGACTGTTCAGAATGATTGCAATGAGAAGTAATCCTTGAGAGTTCACTATTCAAAGATCTACAAGAATTTGCATCATTATCCTTAAAATCTGAAATGTCCAGTGTTTAAATGTTCTTTATGTCTCTTTGCCTACAATTTATTAAAAATTAAATTCCTTATTACAGTTTGCTTATTCTTAAAATCTACTGTTGCAATAAAACATGCAATAACATTTATATTTACCAGCACCAGGATTGATATGCTCCCTTGTATTTGCCATGATGTGATTTTATTTCTTTTTTTTTAGTTGCCTAGAAGAGCTTAATATTCCAAAGTCACACAAGAGTCAATGGACAGAATTCATGCTATATTCCAGGTGATTAATTCCAGAGTGAGTGTTTACAGTCTCAGTGTATCTAAGAGCATTTTTCTTAATGCATATTTTCAATTTCTAAACAAAAAATTGGATCTTTACTTGGATACATAAATCAAGCTTGTGCTACACTATCCATATATGTGTGAATATATCAGAGTTTGGTTTCTAGATGATGTTCTTGCAAAAGACAAGAACACTTCATATTTGTTGGGTTGATATTATAATCAGGTTTAAAAATCCCTTTTATTGAAACATGGGTGATAATTAAAACATTTTTACCACTGCCTTAATCACGTCCATATAGCATTGGCTGAGGAGATGGAAGGGAAAAAGTGTCCTCTCTCCATGAGAAAAGTAAAAAGGTTGCACAGCTTTATGCATAGAACTGAGAGTGAGATCATTCCTGTGCCTAAACCTGTAAGAAACTGTGGTAGTACAGTTGTAATATATTCAGCACATTAAGTAGCTTTCACACTTGACAAAGAATGTGCGTGCATGCAAACTTTGAGACGATCATTTAGGAGTTACAGTTTAAAAGTCTCAGTAGGTGTTTGTTCTCATGATGGTGATTAGATTTTAATTAGCACAAGAGCAGTCAAACTCCCAGAGCCTCAATTACTTACCGGCTTGGACACTGGATGCTATTCATATCAACAAGATATAACTGGAAAACTGAATCCATGTTGAAACTAAAATTAGCATTTTCAAAACCAATAAGTAATCACCCTTATTTATAGCACTCCCAGAGGATCTAGATATTCTGCAAAATATTGTTAGGCACAGAAACCTTCAAACCACAACAATCAACACAAGTTTCTTTGCATATGCTGCTGGCTTTATATTAACTTTCAAAGGGTTCATTGCTTACCTTTATAAACTCCAGTCCATACTGCACAGCTGCTGTCTACAAAGCTTAGGCCCCAGAATACAAAGGTATTTTTGACTATAGCATTTGATTCTATTTCAGTAGATGTTTGCCTATTTTTTGCAAAATTTCTCCAACAGTTTATGGGTGTTTTTAAATCATGTAGGTGAATAGATAGACACTGAAATGATCTAATAGGCTAAGTTAGATTTGATTTGAAAAGGACCTTTTGTGCTCGTTTAGTTCAGTCCTCAACCCAAAGCAACAAACTGCAATGGGTTGCTTAGGATCACATCCTTTGAAAATGTCTAAGGATAGAAATTCCATAACCTCTCTGGGCAATCAAATTTAGAGATTAAATACGTTCATAGCTATCATGGCTTAACCCGAACCAGCAATCAAATACCACACAGCCACTCTCTCATTCCTCCACCACCAGAAACAGGAAGAGAGTCAGAAAAACATAAACTAGAAAACTCATGGGTTGAGATAAAGACAGTTTAGCAGGTAAAGCAAAAGCTCCACACTCAAGAAAACTGAAACCAGGAGTTCATCCACCACTTCCCATGGACGGCCACTGTCGTGCCATCTCCAGGAAAGCAAGTTTCCATGCCATGTAATGGAGACTTGGGAAGATAAACTCCATAACTCCAAATCTCCCCTCTCTCTTTTGAGGTGGTGGAAAGACACAAGCACTTGTAGTGCATACCTCATACAGCAGAAATTGTTTAGGCTAGAAAACATATAAGAATGTAATTTGCTGATGAAAATCAAGGTAAAATGAATTATAAGGAATATATTGCCAAGATTAATTTTGATTACCACATGAATTTCAACTTTGTTAGCTAAATGGAAATTGTCAGAATATACAGACAGTGACAACGTACACAAGATGTCATTTCTGCATGTCTTGTGATATTTTTAGAAACATCTAATTGCATTGGTGTTTCTGGAAGCCCAACTTTTACTTATCTGAAAAGAACTGGATCAGACATAGAATCATGTTTTAACTGTTGTAAAAATATATAACCTAATTATTTTCAAAGATGGTTGTGTTCTATGTCATATAAATATTTTTAGTGTTTCATCAGTGAAAAGAAGCTACGGTTCCAGCAGTAATGGTCTCAGGTATAACCAAGGCACATGGCTAGTTATAATTCAGAAGAGAAAAATACCTCTTTGATGAAACAATGAATTATTTTCTCTATAACAGTTTGTTGGAGGATCTTTGGAGATTCTAGTATCCCTATTCATTTTAGCCTACCAGAATTACAGCTAAGAACATAATATGGGTGATTTATAATAACCATCTGAAGTATATATTTATACATATTTCTGGATATACACATAAAAATACGTGTATATATATTTATATTTATATATAAGTATGTGTATATGTGTGTGTGTGTGTATGTTTATATGTGGTGAATTTACCAAATGCTAACTAGTAATCCAAAATAAGCTACCTGTTAACGGGCTGATAAGAATCACCTTTGGTGCACATAAAGATAGAGGTGAGAAACCGTATTTGACACATGATATGTTTGGGGTTTTTTCCCTTTGATAGATAACATGATTTTTAAAATACAAATTTATACAGAATTATGCGTGTGTGTGTCTAACACAGTTTAATTATCAAAATACTTTGGTTAAGAAGAAGGAAGCATCTATAACTTAAGAGTAATTCAGAGTTCAGCATTTAACTATATAGACACCAAGAGGTCATATAATAATGATACATTTAGAATTTTTCTGCATTACTAGATGCTGAACTAAAACTGAGTTTTAAAGACAAATTAGATTTTTTTTTAATGTTGTTATTCTGTGAAGGGAATAACAGAAAAGGAACTTGGCTGCATCTGCATGAGTGCAGATGATAAAAAAACCCCTATATGTCAGGCAAGAAACTAAAGAGAGGAACACCTGAAAAGTACTACTACCCATGCCAAAAGCCAAACAGAAGTGCCACAGCAGAAATTAAGGAACCTCATGCAATGTAAGAGAGGAATTGAAGATTCCCTGCAGCAAACACTGGAAAATTATTTGCAGAGCAGACTATCTTTCCAGCAGGATATTAACTAATTGCCTCTGACAGAAAATTTACTAGGATAGACAAAACAAACAACGCTTGTGGAGTCCTAGTACTTTCTGGGGACAAAAGATGGCTAAGTTTTGATAGAATAGGCTTGAAGCATTTCTCATTACTACCTAAATGACATGGAAGGGCCTGTTTCAACTTGGAGATCTCTAAAATGTTCCCAAAGTAAACTTATACTCTTCTAGAAGTTCTACAATTGAGAGTTAGATGTATGTGTGTGGAGATAGATGGTGTATTAGCATCTGTTAACATTTAAATGCCTACCCAGCCACTCACTGACTCCTCCTCCTCAGCAGGACAGGAGGATATGTGGATGAAAAAGGTGGTGTGTTCAGAGTCAGGGACATTGTTTATCAACTCCTGTTGTAGATGTAACAGACTTGACTTGAGGAAAATTAATTCATTGCAAATTAAAATAGATCTATATAATTTGGAACAGGAAGACAAAACATCAAAACACCTGTCATCTCCCTTCTCCATGCTTAACTTCCCTCCTTCACTGCAGACACCTCTACCTGCTCCTCTAGGTAGTGCAAGGGAGTGGGGGTTTATGGCCGGTACACAGCAGTTCCTCTTTGCTGTTCCCTCCTTCTTACTCTTTACCTCTGCTCCAGCATGGGTCCTTCANAGGATATGTGGATGAAAAAGGTGGTGTGTTCAGAGTCAGGGACATTGTTTATCAACTCCTGTTGTAGATGTAACAGACTTGACTTGAGGAAAATTAATTCATTGCAAATTAAAATAGATCTATATAATTTGGAACAGGAAGACAAAACATCAAAACACCTGTCATCTCCCTTCTCCATGCTTAACTTCCCTCCTTCACTGCAGACACCTCTACCTGCTCCTCTAGGTAGTGCAAGGGAGTGGGGGTTTATGGCCGGTACACAGCAGTTCCTCTTTGCTGTTCCCTCCTTCTTACTCTTTACCTCTGCTCCAGCATGGGTCCTTCACAGACTGCAGGAAATATTTTTTCCACCGTGGAACCATGGAACATCTCCTTTTCCCCCTTCTTCTCTGACTTTGGTATTCCCTTTGATGTTTCTTACTCCTTTTTTTTTTGTTTCGGTTTTTGTTTGTTTGTTTACTTTGAGTTTTGATTTTTGGATTTTTGGTGAATTTTTTTATCTGTTTTGTTGCTGTTGGGGCTTTTTTTCCCCTCCTCCTCTGCCTGTCTGGCATTTTCTGCCTTTCTGAAATATGTTTTGGCAGGGCTGTCATACACTTTGCTTATGGGCTCAGTTGTGGCCAACAGAGGATTTGTTGCAGAACCAGCTGTGTCCAGCACAGGGTAGCCCAACCTTCTCTCAGAGGCCACTCAGGCAGCCTAGCACCACCAAAACTTGCCTCCTTAACCCCAGATTGTACGTACAATCTGTATGAACTTGTTTTTCATCATGATCTTTGATAGATTCTTTAAAAGCAGTTCAAGGATCATTAAGGGCCTTTTCTCTGCAGACAAACAACGTCTTCTCAGATAATTGTATTCTTCCTTTTCACTTACCTTAGCAAATTGCTATTTTAGTTTAATAAACTGCATGAATACGTATTTACACTGGTCAGGCTCAGTGATGCTTGATGTAGAGGTGTCAGATTCACCTCCAGCTAACACCAACTCAAAGTGAAGAGTTCTAAACCATACTGACCCAAGGTGGTATATGCACATAGACCAGCAGAGCATTGGTTGAGGATGTAACCGGGTTACCCACCTTAATCTTATCACCTAACCACACTAACCCAACCTTATCACCATATATGGTGATAAAATTATAAAATATTTTAAATGTCTTTTTTTTTTCATTTTGCTGTCTTGAGACTAGTGGTGTGCCGATACAATTTAATGTTTTCTTTACTTGAGTGCAACCTTGAACATTACTTACTGGTGCAGTTGGTCTAGTGGAAGGTGTCCCTGCCCACAGCAGGGTGATTTGAACTATATGATCTTTAGGGTTCCCTTCCAAACCAAATTATTCTATGATTCTGTGATTCTATGTTCTTTTGAGAACCTGCCTGGGTTTCTGTAGACTTACTGCTTACACTGCCTGGTAGCTCAAGCATCTTCAAATTTTGCCTTTACAATAAGAAATATTTCAGTCAATATTAAATATAGCACAGTATGGTGCAGTTTTGCTTATTACAATAGAGGCTACATTGCTGATAATATGTCTAAATTAGGCACATACACGACCAATATTTTATTTGCTAGATGTTTGCTTTACATTTCTAGGTGGGAAATGACGGTTAGAAAATTATGTAATCTGATGATTAAGATGGAAATGTCCAAAAGGTTCAACACCACCTAGTAAAAAACACCTCTCATTCTCTGCAGTACTGACACAGTTGAAATGAACTTTAGTAAAAGTGAGAGGAAGCTGGTGGCACTAATTTTTTCTGTGGAGGCTTTTAGAATCAATCCCCACCTGTACTGAACTAGGCCAAATCTATAGACATTAAGGACATATTGCACATGTCATTTTCCCAAATGCATTTAAAATTAGGTTAAGAAGAGGGAGGGGAGACTCAAATTTTCAAATAGAGAGACTCACTATTGATGGATTGTATTAAATCTTACTGCTTCACTTGTCATGTTGAAATGATTATTTTTAATAGGTAAGAGCACTAAGACCTAAACAACACTTTAAAGCATTTATATAAAACAGAATGAATAAAAGAAATACCTCAAGACATATCTTCAAACTTTCAGTGATTGATAGAGAAGATTTTACCAGAAAGCAAATGATGATAGATGGAGACTTGTAGGAATAGTGTGGAGAGGAAAGAACACCAAATGCAAAAAACCTTCAGATAATACTTGTATCTCCAGCCTAGGAGTCACAGACAGGAAAAGTCTTACAGTATTCCAAGTATTTGACAACGAAGTCTCCCTGTTGTCTCTTCAGTGAAATAGAGTCTCTGGTTTTGCAGCAGAAGTATGTCTTACACACTTGAAAGTCTGTTTGGAGGTTGATTTCAAATGTTATGACTTGTCACTTTTAGCTTTTGGCAGAACACTTTTGGCAGAATATACTTCAGAAACGAGTCAGTGGAGTAGAGTGAGCACTAGAAGCGTTAAATAGATTAAGAGTATCTGGAGGTGGGTCTCTGGAGAAGCAACCCTGGGTGACAACAGAAATTATGTGATCCAAGAAAGAGCAGCCTTTCTCTTTAGAGCTGTGTAAGGAAGAATGCATTAATAAAAATGTTTGGTTATAGAAGAGCAAGGAGAACAGTGGACCTGGGAGAGACATGAGCCGTGAGAATATAGAAGAGAGCAGATTCTACTGAACATTTTGTATTCCTTTGTACTCTTGTGACCTTTAAAGTCAAACTCTTTGCTGCATTTAACCCCTTTCTATTCCAAAAAATAATAGGTTATCTGAGATGATTTCAATGAACTGTTGTAGGTTTTACTTTAAACAATTCATCCCAATAATGTGGAATATAACAGTGACTAAGTTATTTGTTTTCCTCCTAATGGATGAATTCTGTTTCCACTTGATTTAGTTTGAGAAGTAAATCATAGTTTTGAACCAGGGTGAATTTCGTACATGTTAAGAAAATCTTTGGTTTCCTTTAGGGAGCATTGTTTGGTTGCTTGGTTTTGACAGAACTGTCTCTAGCAGGAAGCAAAATATCCAGTACTTTGTTATTTGCTTCTTTGAAATTCTCAGAGATCTTGGAATTGCATTAGTTCAGTGATGCTGCATGGGTACATATGGTACACTGCTGGGCTACAGCTGGTCATACAACAATATGTGTTATAAAGTGATCCAGATTTCCAGTGGGTGTTGCACTTTGTCACCAACTAAGAGAAGACGACTTTTAAAAGAGATGTCTCATAGCATTTTGTAGACAGCTGGAAGTTTCACATTTGTCAAAGGAAAACATTAAACAATTTTTTCAGTGCACGTTTGCCTGAACTAAAAATTTAACAAAATTCTTTAAAAAAAGGGAGAGGGAACACAGAATCAAATATAACATATTTATTTATTTTCACATACTGTCTACATCTTTGTGCACAGACTTGGGGCAATATTGTGTAGGAAAATACAGAAATAGGAAGGATGATTCTGGCTGTGTTTTGCACAGCTGAAGTCAATAACATTTTGGATTTAGACAGGAAGTTTGACATAGTTGTAGATGCAAATGTAAAACATGTAACATTTAATCAACTGATGTAAGATCCAATAAAAACAAAACAAAAAAAAATCAGTCTGACTTCTAAAAGGCCATAGAAATCCTTTATACCACAATCAATTCGTCAGTGCTTGTATGGCCCTAAGCATCAGACAAACTGCCATTTTTTCAGTTAAAAAATAACTCTGTTTATTAGGACCATGATTTCTGGTGTGTATCATATTTATTTCTTATGTGTTGAAAGCGTATTAACCTCTGATGACAAACATATAAAATCCCATCACCCAGATACTGGCCACTGGTCTTCTTACTGTAGGGCTGAAGGGTCTCTTGCCTAAGACTGCTACCAGAGCTACGTTATGAAAGACAGATGAAATGCCATGGGGAAAACACAGTCCCCACCTTTCTCATCTCCCCCACTGTGGAGCTGGCACTTCTCACTACAGGGATTGCCTTTATGGCATGGCTACTAACCACAAGGGTGCAGAAGTTGATAATCAAGAGAGATTTCCTGCCAAGCCAGAGAGCAGTGTATGTAACCATCACACCAGAAAATAATATGTGACCATGGAGTTTGTAAAGAGAGAAATTTAACATAAATCTGACCCAAGGCACCATAGCAAAATTTAACTAGGCATTCAGATCCAAACTGTGCAAATAACATCTCTCGGGAGTTACAGGTGTGGAAATTGCATGCCATTTCTGCACTATGGGAAGTAATTGGATTATTATAGTATAGCACTGTGCATATCAACTGTTATTTGTTTTATTCTTTTATTCAAACTTCAGCCAGTGTTATGGAAGATCTGCAGTTCAGCAGAGGGAATTCAATGAAATTATTTTCATTATCACATGATTTGAATAATTGTAAAATTAGTGCAAGAGTCATAGTTTACAGAAATTTTCTCAAACAGATGAACATTTTTTGACAGCAATTTTGTTTCAATTTATTTTTATAATTTATATTTATTTCGTATATATGCAAATAATTGTATAATTAAGGCCTTACATGCCAACCCATATCATTCTGTCTAATTATACAATTATTGCCATTATCAATCTGGTAGTATTCTGCATATTTTACAAGAGAGATTAAGCATAATTATTCATAATAAATTCTCATATTACATATTACATATATATATAAAAGGAGCTAGTTATAACCATCAGCGAAAGCAGAAATAAAGGTAGAAAATGTTTCAGGTTGCCTAAGAAATTCAGTTGTGGTTACACACACAGGTTTGATAAATGAATAGAAAGCTTATTTGCTTAATTTGTTAGTACGAATATTTCAGTTCTTAAATGAAAAGCAAATGGTTAAACTAAGTATCAGAAAAACAGAATATGAGGAAGAAACCATAACAGAAAGTCAGGTTTCACTCATTCTATATGAGTGCTCTACCAAGTTGCCATATGCTGCTTTTTGCTTAATGAGTATTCAGAAAAGTGAGACAGTGTAGACAGATACGATAAATGTACTCCCATATTACAGATATACTTTATTTGTAACATTTTTCTGGGGAAAGGAAAAAAACAAATAAAAAAAGGAAATGCTACTTCTTATGTCCATTAGGCAGAGAAGAGAACGTATCTCAACTCATCTCCTGTGCCTCCCCAGGACACATTTTAACCACTGAACTTTTCATTACATATATGTATA
The DNA here is from genome assembly GCA_013397565.1 of Ptilonorhynchus violaceus. Classification (NCBI taxonomy): domain Eukaryota; kingdom Metazoa; phylum Chordata; class Aves; order Passeriformes; family Ptilonorhynchidae; genus Ptilonorhynchus; species Ptilonorhynchus violaceus. The sequence goes on from VZRJ01001797.1 coordinate 53,911, forward strand.
TCCTTTAGTTAGAAAAGATTAACAGAGGAATGCCTAGCAGGGAATATGAGCAAGAGAGAGCATTTAGCTGCTTACACCTTTAAAGAGGCATTCCCTGAAGCAAATACTTCTTGTTTTAGAGAATTTTGCTGAGAGAAACCAAGCAAACGAAAATTAAAGAAACTGAGCATCTACAGAGAATATGTGGTACCAAAGCTGATGGGTTGCCTAAGCAACCTAAACTGGATGATGATGTCTTTTGAAGATTTATGCTTTTCAGTCCCCGCATGACCCATTTGATAGAATATGAAGCAAATCCACACGAGGTCAAGGAATGATCAGGGCTTCATGTCATTGCTCCTCTGACCAGCCTCAGAGCCAGTACTGGTCCGAGCAGAAGCAGGCCTGAAATATTTTTGCACAAGTACTCTGTAGAATTAAGGTAAAGGGTTGAATGAGTAGCCTTTCCAGATGATACCTAATGTTCACCCCCAGATATATTCTTGTAAGATGTAACTACTCTTCTTCAATTTCAGTATCTTGTAGGGCAAAGGTGAAGGGTTAGGGCTTCTGAAAGGGTATTTCCTTTGAAGACACTAGAGACATTTCTTCCAGTGTTGAGAAGTGTGCAGGCTGCTGTGCCCTTTTGTGGTTGCTAATGAGAAATCTGAAATGAAGCTTGTAATTCTAATGAGTTTTTGATTAAAAAAGCAAACAAAAAACCAAACCAAACAAAGCATAAATCTCAAGCCAAAACCAAAAACCACAAACAGTTTAAAGTATTAGAGTTTCGAGCTGTTAAGGGAGGACAGGTTTTTTCCATGTCTTTATCAGCTTGCTAAGATAATCCCCTAAAAACTATTAATCAGAAAGTACCAAGAGTGTTAGATTCTTGAGATGACGATCTCCATACAGAGAATAAAGAAGCTGCCTCAATATTAAAAAACGCTTCCTAGTTTAGTCAAGTTATTTTATATTCCATCTGGAAGGTATTCAGTGGTGAAACTGTCGCTAAGTCTTGTAATATATTATCCTAGAAATGCTACTACATGCTATACATTAAAAAGGCAGAGTAAGCTACACTGTGGGTTTGTAATGCTGTACAGACTCAATTTTAAGTGCCAAGAAATTTCTCTCTCACAGGAACCAGACAAATCAGAGTAATAATGATAATCAGGGTAAGTATAATAAAAATAAAAACTGAGAGGGCATTTAAAAAACACATAGCTGCTGACATGCTTGGCAATGGCAGAGCAAGCTCCTATCAAGCTCCTTTTTGCTCTGATGGGTGCTTAAAGTGATGAGCAAAACTCCCTTTTACAATGAAAAAGCAAGATCAATCTCTAAAATAGCAGATAAATAAAATTTAGATTCCTAAATGGTAGGTCACAGTCCTAAGCACACCAGAACGGCAGCTGCCTACTCTTCACCAATCTAAGTCTTCTTAAGTGACAGGGTTTCTCATTTGTAGATCTCAGTTATGACAGAGTTGAGCAATGGAGTATTTCTGTGAATCCAGATACCTAGACTGTCATGTCTCATTGTTATCCAAGAGGTTTATACAGTGGTTGTACCCAAAATGCTTTGAATTCTCACTAAAGGGATCAATCTCAGAACCTGGTGATGAACAATACTTTATTTTAAAAAGTAAAAAAAAAGAGTAACATGTCCAATCTAGAGAAAATCTAGCCTAGAGAAAATCTTCCCTCAGATCAAGAGTATAAAAAGATTTCTAAACACTAGTAAAGAGGATATTTGAAAGGGTTATTTGCAATTCTTCCCATTAAAACTGTATCACTGAACAGAAGTGAATTCTGTGATGAGAGAATGGAAGTAGGAAACATGAGTCCTTTCAGATGGAATGATGAACATTTGTCTTTATTCTCTCTTTGCCATTTCTGAATGTTTTCCTGTTCTCTGGGTTTAGTTCTAACTAATACCGAATTCTCTTTCATATAGCACTTAAACATAAGAAGTATCTGCATGTCCTGCACTAGCTTCCATTCCACTCTCCATATGCCACTTTCTGGCAAGAAGAGATATATGGATTTGAATTTATTCATATGGAGAAGGGATATGGATTACTATTCTTGAAACAACTGCGTTATTGACTGACCTATTGTGTAAAGAAAAGCATCTTTGTTCAACATCTGTTGCTTTAACAAAACTTGGTTGAAAATTACAAACAAAAAAGGACAACCAAATGATGAGTCTTGAACATTGTTTGAAAAGTTTCTTTGGGACAGCTATTCAAGGGAACATAAATTTAAGGCTCTCCAACTATAATTCACTAGGTGAGTGGTGGTAACCACACAATTAGAAGCATTGTGCTGCCATTTCGAGATCCTAAGAGACCCTTAATATGTTGATCAGACCCACTAATAGCGTCAGACATCAAGGACTTCATTGTTAAAATTTACTAAACATTAAAGTTAAAAAAAAAATTTAAATTCTGACTTAAATCCAGTTCCAAAATGAATGGAAATGAAAGCTTTGAAAAGCAAGTTCCCAATATACGACAAAGGAAACTTTCTTTGCATCTCAGAGACCTGAAAACAGCTCAATGTTATCAAATACAACCGACTTTTAAATAACAAGGAAATAGGTATAAGAATGTGACAAATGAAGGTCTCTACCTAACCAAGAGGATTTTAATTTACTGCTTAGCTAAGTAGGGCAATGAAGTAGCCACACCTTACACCTGAAGCTATTCTACTTCCAATTTTCTATAGTGCCACTGGCATTAATCAGTTGCATGGTTAAAATCATTAGGGAAAACAAATTAAACAGTACTTTAAATGGAAGTTAAATGTACAATTTATACATTACTTCTCTTGCTATAGCTTTTACACCCAGGTTTATCTGAGGCTGCATTTCAGTGAAAATTGATACAATTTTATGGGTATGTGAAACTATTATCAGTTTTAAAAATATTTTTATAGCGGTGGTGCAAAATCATTAGCTATACTTTCTCTTAGCTATCTAATATTGTTGGTGGTCTAGAGACCTAATCTCGATTTGAGTCTTTCTAGGTTTGAAGACATTTTTCTGTGATTGCCTTATTATTTGTTTAGCCCACTGGCATGAATAATCAGGATTTTCCAGTGCTAGAAGTGTATGTTCCAAGAGAGATAGCTTGCTCTTATTACTAAAAGTCAAGAAATAAGGATGCTTATTCTCTGAAGACTAGCAAGGGTTTTAATTAAATTTTCTCTTAAAAAAGCAAAACCCCCTCAAACTAAATTACTATGATGCAAAATGTTGGGTCCAAAGACAGGGTTGTGGTTCTGTGTTCTCTACATAAACATCAAGAGCAATGACATAAGATCTTCAGGTGTGTATTCATCATAACAATGCAGTCTGAGGAACTGGAGGAAGTCTTCAGCAGCCAAGGAATGGCTAATGCCATGAACTGATGTCCCTATATGGGTAATGTAGAAAATATAAGAAACTTGATTTGAGGAGGACTGCAGTTAAAATTTCTCCCACCGAGGAAGATAGAGGATCGTTGTCCGTGTGACAGCTGGACAAGACTGGTGGCTTCACTTTTTAGACCCCGCCATCAACTTCTACTTAGAAGAAAGAATCCATCAACAGTTATTATAAATCAAATACTGCCAAAAATCACATGTGAAACACCATCTCTGTTGCACCTGAACTCCATTAATTTTCTGATGAATTTCCTATCGTGGATCAAGTATGATGCCTGTGGATAAGTGTGGTATCTATGTTTTCAAACATGGAACTATTGACTTCCCTTTCTATGGTTTCTTTCCCATGAAGAAAAGCCTGAAATTATACAAACAAAATACACTCCAAAAGCACACTTTTGATGTCCATCAGAAGAGTGTTACTGAACAAAAGTCCTCCTGATGGTTATTTGGCCTCCTCTAGCTGGGTTTCTCCTATGGACGTGATTTCTTCACTGTTCCTTGCCACTGCAAACTGACAGCCTGTTCTCAAAGCAGGTGAAAGAGAACAGAGAAAATAAATTCTGAGACTGTTGAATAGACTTAGAACAAAACTTTGACTGTCTGTTCATCTTTGTTGTGTTGTGCCTTAAAAACATTTAAGAATTTGCAGGAAAGAAAGTGAAATGAAAAACATTACCAACCTACTTAATGACCAGCTTAGGTTTTGCAAATCCCTCTTCAGATTGTGACAGGTTTTTCCCATTACTGATGTGGTGCAGAATAAAACACCTGAATCAGAGAAGAGAGAACAGGGTCATTAACTTGTCATTAATGTTCCTAATGAAATAAGTTTCTATAGTAGAAATCATATGGTTTTTAAACAGCTCAGGATTCTGGAGAGAAGCTGATGTGGCGATAGACCAATTTTATTCTGTGTTTAAGGTTAGTCATAACAACTGAAATGGCACATAAATCTTAGATGGTCAGGGGGTTTCTCATGTTTTCTTCATGGATTATTATTTGCTGATGTAACTGAAAAAGCATGTTTGTATAACACTACAAGTATGGGAGGTGTTGTTGTCCTAAACTGCAATCTTCAATGTAGTTAAATCATATGACACGAGAAATGTTACAAAAATTTCATGCTTCAGCAATGTGTGAAGCAGCAGCTTAGAGTCTGAGCCATGCAAGGGTTTCTGTAGAGCTGTCTCATTGTGACCTGCCTTATGCTTGGTGGCTGACTGAGTATGAAGAAATCTTAATGCTAATAACCATTTTTTTCTTTGCTTTTCACTCACGGTTGAATTCTACTGTTTTCTCTAGGGCAGAAGAAACCTTTTTCTTTTCCCAGAACACAGGAATAGATAAAATATTAATTCAGTGCCTGACTTCCCTGCTCAACTGAAGTGTATATCAGTTCATTGCAGTTAGAAAGGTATATAGTCCAGCAGCTTGAAACTGCAGTGTTTTCCCAGGGACCCTCAAGAACAGAGTGTGTTTTTCAGTGTCCATTAAAGGGTGAGTCCTCAGGTCTATGCTTCATTTCTCTTTTATTCCTCAAATCTGGAAACACAATTTTGTAATTATGCTTTTCACTTGAATAAGAAGACTTGCAAATATTTGAGTGAGCTCAATAATAAAATCTCTATATTTCACAGTACCTCTGAACGCTAAATACTGATAGCTCTAATTTTCATGTGACAAGAACTAACCCATTATTAATATTATAATAATGGTAATAATGATGATTGTTATAATATTAATATTAATAATGACAAAAATTTAAAATGCTTACAATTCTACACCTAAAAGTAGGCCACATGTTCAGTGCCTCCTGATATTCCTTGAAGAGAGATACATTGGACATTCATTTTCAGATCTTTACAACGATCCTTTTTTCTCTCTCCTTAAACTTCAAGAAATAAGGAACAATGGTATGTAACTCTCTTCCCACCTATCACACTGACTGAAATAAAGTCTATTGTGATCTTGTCTTTCCTTCAAATCAGAGAGAATAATACAACTCATTTCTTTTTTTTTACTGCAATCAACCCATCTTTGAGAAAATGTTCTGAATTGTAATTGTCACTGCAGTTTACTCTCTGCATAGATAATGAGCAGGGTTTGTAAATCTTTCCTGCCCTGGGGGCAATACATCCAAATCTTATGGCCACTAAACACTTAAGCTACACCTTCAGGAAGTAAAAGAAAAGGGGAGCTCAAGGAATAATTTGTATAGGAAATTGGCAATGGCTTTTTGTCTCATCATTGCATAATGTCAGGTCTGCAGTTGAGTCTCAGTGATTCCCAGGATGAAGCACATGTTCTCCAGCCTTGCTGCTAACCTGATGGTTTATGCCTCTGCATGCAAGCTCATGGAAGCTGCATACTTACTCATGCAGCATAAGTCAGCTACTCATCTTGATATATTCCATTTGGGTAGAAACTTCATTATCCACTGAAGATGCCAAATTGCTTATCACAGGAGAAAGCAGTTCAGCATTCAGATCTCAGGTGAGCTGATAGAGATTGCAAGTTATAAGGTGTGAGTAATACAAAAGTGATCTGGGTATCATTAGGAAATACTGAACAAGGAAACACTATTCTACTGTCATACTCAGTTTTCAGAGGTTAACAGAACATTTAACTAAGTTAAAGAACTCATTCCTTGCCCTTGAGTTCCTTGTCCTTTTGTCCCGCCACCCGTTGGTCACCAGCTGATGTCCTGGTACATAAAAATGGACTGGTTTTAGTTTTGTGCAATTTTGAGGCTTACAAAAGATTAATCCAATTTTAGGCATGGATTGGAAACTCTGCTACATATTATGTGTGAGTTCCTTGGGTTAATTAACTATTACAATAATAACAATGGCGGTTTTAAAAGTGTTGTTTTTAGATGTCAGACTAACATCCATTACCTATTTTATAGAAATAATTATACTAGAACACCTAGTATAGATACTGGGTAGAGATACTTTTACTGTCTCTCACTTTTTTGTATTTTTTCTTTCTGTTTTCTGGCCTAAATTCTCCTAAATTGTTAATCTCTAATTACAGAGAATATACAGCCAGCTCACTCACCATTACCTGGTCACTGCTGTTCTATAGATCTTTTATATTCACACAGTTTTCAGGCTTTTTGTAATGACAGAATCAAAACCGAAAACAGTATCCAGGCCACGTCTTCATTCTCCAATCTGTAATGATGCCTAAATCTTTTCCACAGGGCCCTACTACGTGAGATTTTGCCCACAGTGCATTCTTTGCGGAAAGTATCGTACTGATGTAAAATTAGTGTGTCATGGTTTAGACCTCAACTTTTCTACCTGCAATTAGAAATGTATTAAAGTATTAGTTTTCTTGTTGCAATTACTGATACATAGAAATGATAGTCTTAATAGATATATAAAGTCATATAGCTTTTCACGATCCTGTCTTATTTCTACTCAAAGTTTGGAATAAAATATGGGGAAAATGGGACAAAAACTTAAGGTTATGGCTATTTCATGCATCCTGATTCTGTTGATTTTGGCTTAAAAATGTCACCTGCTGGTCTGGACAAGGGACTGAGTCTCAAAACCAGCCAGCTGGCTGAATATCTTAAGGGACTAAATCCCACTGACATAAGTGTTTTCTTTCTGAAGTAGAGACTAGCAGACTATTATGATAATGGATAAAAAGACACTAAAATGTTTTAAAATGGAAAACAAAATATCCAGCTGGATTGAGTCAAAGGCATTTTTCTCTCCCATCTCCGTCCCTCTTTGTATGAAATTTGAGTAGTCTGATTTTTTGGATGACTCCAGGGGTTTGAAGTAACAGAATTTGTTGCCACAAGCAGTGGGAAAGGTACAAGGTTGCAAAGCTCTGGACTGCCTGTCACTTCTTTGACTGAAGATTTCAGGGTAATGGAATCTATACTAGAATGGATGCTACTATATTGCTAGTACCTGAAGACATTGAGGCATCTTGGAGTCCACTCACACTTATGGAGGAAACAAAAAAAAGTCCTTTACATGCAAAAATTACAAGGGCAGTATAAAAAGAGAAAGTTAAAAAAAAATTAAAAAGCAGATTTGATAATCTATCTTACCTGTTCTGTGCATTCATAGCACATAACACCAATTTATCTTTTTGTTTGGGATTGCCTTATTCCCTTCCATGGTTCTCAAAATAAATTCATCAGAGAGCTAACATGGGCTATTAAGATACAGAGACTCTTGTGAACTCTTACAAGACTCTCCACAGGCATCTGAATCATCCCAGCTCTCTGGTGTTTGTAGCACATTGTATATGACAAATAACTTGGTGCTAACTGGGACCTACTTAGTCTGATAAATTAGATATATTTAATACACTTGCCTTAGGGAATAAATGAAAGATAATGTGCTTTTAGTATTTTCAAAAATAATTCCCGGTTCTCAAAACTCTGACAGAACAATTTTCTCAAATTTTTCTGGCAGCTGAATATTTTTTTATGTGGTTCTAGTTGCAGAGATCTTGATGGGAACAAGAAAGCACAGATTTATACCTCAGCAATTACGTGAAGGTGTAATCTTCTTGGAAGAAGAACAGATGAGCAATAAGCATTTGAATCCAGTCTACCTGATTTTTTCCTGATAAACACCTTGTTGGCATGCACAGACAATTGCTGGGCAGAGAAAAAGAGAAAGAGAAGGAACAAGAGAAAACTAAAAACTCAGACTTTACTCCCAAAGGCCTCACAGCCCTATTAAGATGCATGCCCAGCTCAGCATAAACCAGAGGAGTTGCCAGCACTGGCAGCATTCCTAATGTGGTACATCAAGGAAGAGCCATTTTGACAAAGACTACTTGATAGCTTTCATTACAATCTCTCTTGAAATGGAAAAGTATCCTTAAGTCCACTGCAGTGTACTTGATCACTCAATCTATGTGCATTTTTGCTGTTGAGATTTAGTTCTATATATTTACATCTATCTGTTTTTATTCTAGACACTACTCTTAGATTTTTTTAGGCATTCAGAGACACATATCCTCTTTTCTCCATAAGTTTGATGACACTTCTTTAGAGAAAATGACTGAAATTAAGCCTCTGTGGCAAGCAAACTGGAAAATATTTTATTTTTATACGTATTCCACAGTAACAAAAATAATTAAACCCCAGAATTCTTTCATTGTCCTCCAATAGTCTGTCTGAAGTCACTTGGAGAAATTTCAGTGTCTCAAGTATTGCCAGACAAGTTCAAAAGCAAAATTAAAGCAGATTTTCCAGATGAAATCTGAAAGCTTAGTCCTGAAAACTTTTTTTCCAGCAGTTTCAGTCCATCTTTTACTCTCATTCAAAAATTATTATTGATATTGTGACAGACTGTGAAGTGACAGTCTCCTGGTCAATGTAAAACCATTCTGTACAATACTGCTCTCTCAGTATATTGGAATTAACTGCAGGCAGCTTTTCTCCTAAGCAGACCCCACAAATTAAAAAGATAGTTACGTGGAAAATGACTCTGTTGTGTTATTAGGAGGAGATGGGGACGAATGTATTATCATGACACGAATGTATCAAATATTTGACTTGGCATGTTTTTATCTGAGGTAATGTGACATGTGCCCTGTCAAATAACAGGTGGCTAGTATGAAAAGCATCTTCAGATGGAAACATTTCTCAGACTTTAACATATCTGGAAGAGCTACTTCAACATTCACAATTTCATGGGCTAAGCCTTGAATGTTTCCACCAGCCAGATCAGTTGAAGCACTACTTCAGGTGGGAGAAAGGCAGTAGGCAGCAATACCATGTTCAAAACATATGAGATTGAGGCCCTGAAGTGAGAAGAGAAAGTGAAAGAATTGTTGTCATGTCTAAACTGCGATATGCTTGCCTAAGATGATTGTAGCACAATTCTCCTGTCTTTCACACTGATATGAAATATAACTGACTACACTGGAATAGAAAAACAGTGAAAAGCATGTTATAGAATCATCGAATCATAGAATCATTTCTATAAAATATTTAGACTGTTTAAATAAAGTTACTGACCTTTTACTGGAAAAGTCAAACATTACTTTTAATTGCCCTATCAAGATGTCTTGCACTCATCTGAATTTTAAGACAAAATTTTTTAGTCTCAAGACTGCTTTACTATATTTTAAAATTTGTCCTTCTAAACACCTTAATTTTCTAGCAGCTCCAGAAGATTTAGGAAAAGGTGAGGAAAAAGATGATATTCACTAGACATGCTTTTTTTTATTGTGAAAGAGCTACATTTATTTAGAGAGCATGGCTCAGACACTTGAACTCTCATAGATAGACCTTGACATTTATGAGCCAAAGAGAACAATTAACAACTCAATTGCCATAATAAATTAGCAATAAATCGAATTGTTATAATCTGCATTTATATTATAGTCAATATTTTCAACTGTTTTGTTGAAACTAAAGTTCTTCAGCATTTACAATAGATTCCTTTAGACCTAGACCTAAGCACTACTCATGGTACTACTCTTACATGCCAAGCAGGCAATGTGAGGAAAAAAATACAAAAAAAAAAGAAAATTGATAAAAATACAGAATTTCAGGATAGTAGTCATAATAGGCATAAGATGAAATGCTTTATCTGCTCCCTTGGAAAATATTGCAGTTATGTAAGACATTAATAACGTCATGCATGCTTCCTTATGATATACAATGCATCAAATAAATCAAAACGATTTTTCTGTGATAAAGCCAACTGTATTATACCTAGAGGTAGTCAATTAAGCAATAAGTCATGACACTGGGTATATTGCACTAATTCATCTTGAACTTGGTCATGAAAGGTGTTATCTCTCTCGAGCTTTCCCCCACCCACTCCCAGGACTTTAAGTGGAAGATGAAGCTATTAAGTACTTCACAAGATTAAGGTCTCAATAATTTGCATTTTGATCTTTTATATTCTTAGAGAATTTCTCTAGATCCTTGGATACCAGTTTCCATTCAGTCCCTGGTTTTAAGTGCAGAATTATGAATTGGCTTCAAAGGATTAATCATTCTTCTTTATGTTTGCCTTGAGGTAAAACTATACATTTCACAAGTTAAAAATATGAGATACATATGCTTTTCTGCATGTTTATAGCTACTGAAATACTTATAGTTCCAAAGTAAGGGAGTAAAAATATATAAAAATAGGGTATGTATGTGTGAGACTGCTTACCTTTTCGTAAGTAATCTTTTTCCTGATTTTTATTGATATATAGGTATGTACATGACATGACTGTTGATATGAATGCTTGGTTTGCCTTAAAGCTAGAGTGAAAGTGGATCAGATCTCAGTTTGTCAGAAAGGCTTGTTTAAATAGCTAAACGGCGAGAAAGGACTTTGAGAAATTGTCCGCAGGAAGAAATGTACTAGTGGACCGAGCAAAAGGTAGCTGCACAGACATCCCTTCATAATTTAATAAAACTGGGGCTAAGTGGATTGTGAAGGTTCTTTTTTCTCTTTCTTTCCTCGCTGTGAATGGGGAGTCCACCTGCTTCTAAATGGAGATGGTTCCCAAGTCCCTTTCAGTCCTGTGTTGTGTGGTTCTGCACCTGCTAATGTAGCTCATACCAACTGCTAACCAAGCTGAACCTCAGATACCTGAGCTCCCTGGCCATAGTGTGAATGCTGGTGGAAAGAACTGTGGATGGAATGATGTTTTCCCAAACTCCCTAAATACCATTTACCTATTCAAGTGTCTGAAAAAGCTTCAATTCCTTCTCACTATTTATAACTTTCTCTACAAATCTCATAACAAATCAGACTAGAGAAATCTTATGGCAGTGTCCAGAACATTACAGAAAATATTTCTAGGTATTGTATTATGTATATTTTAAATACAGCATTCTCATTATCTGACTAAGCAAAAGTAACAAGTAGTTAACCACAGAAAAGACATAGATGTAGGAAGGAATCCTTATTTAGGAAAATGACCATATACTTACTCTAAAGTGTGTACCTTAGTGCTATTAAATATATGAAGGAGGATCACTGAGTGAAAAAATAAACATGACACCACATGGATAGCATAAGAATATGTATTCTTACAATGCATTTTAAGAGACGACATCGAAAATGTGACATGCATCTCATAATCCAAGCACACAGAAGACTGACAATTCAACTTCTATAAAAAAAGAATCTGTATTTATTACATACTAAATTAAAATAGTTGCATGCATATTGGACCTCTTAGACAATCATTATGAATTGTGTGTGGATACAGGAACTGGATTCCCATGTACAGGAATGTTTTGGTTAGGTTTAGGTGTTCTTAAGGGAGTTTAGAAATCTAAAGAACCTTACCTAACCATTTCAATTTTCACTTCTCTTCACTGCATGTGTTGTAAAGTGCTTGGATATCTTCTGCCAAGATGCCACAAAAAAATCATGTCATCAATATCCCATGAATATTTTCATGCTTAGTTTATGACGCCAATTAAAAAACTTTTAGTTGAAAAAAATCATTACAGAACTCCGTAGTAAATTTGCCAGAATAGTAATGAATTTGCATATTGTCAAGACATGCTGCATGTTATCACAGAAGATAGTGTTAATTAACAAATCTAACACTTATTCAATAAGCAGAGAAATTCTGTTTCAGCCACTCAAATGCTGCTGGTTTATGCCAGCAGGAAATACAGCCCAAGTCCCCATGCTACCTAAATTTCTGCAGTAAGTAGAGATATGTAGTATAAAAAGAGAATTACAAGTTCATTAGGCAATACTACCTTTACATCTCAAAGATCAAATAGTTGTAAGAAAGAGCTGCAGGCCATGCCTGATTTGCTATTTTGCTTCTCTCCAGGCCCTGTAAGATCTTATTTTCTTTTGGTGCTCTACTGTACTGATAAAAAGACAAATCTCTTGCCACCTTTCTTTTTGCGGGAAAAAAAAAAAAGAAGGAAATTTCTAGTGCCACCTATTGGTACAATTTGAAAACGAGTAACAAATTGGCTCACTACATGTAGGATAGAAAGTGGAAAATATGACCTGTGCAGTATCAGAGGAGGAAATAAATTTGTTCACTATGACTTTATATTTTTTTATTGCAAACAATTATTTTAAATATTTTTAAAAGGACAATCAGTTCTGATTCAGTCAGTGCTTAGCAGGAACATAAATTCTCTTCTGCTTCATGAGGCATTTAAAGAATAAAATAGGAGTTCAAAATTAAGTCCATTCATAAGTTCAGTTGAATTAGGCTGATACAGAACCAGAATAGCTTTTGATAAGAAGGGTGAGAGAAGGAGGAAAAGTCCTTGGGAATTATTATGGCATGATGATAAACAGTAAAAGAATTAAAAGTAATAAGCTTTAACATACAACCCTGTATCTACTTTTTTGATTTCTTGCTGTGGTATACTTGCTTGATTTCAGAAGGGATAGCCAACAAAGTCCAAAACAGTAGCAGAAATCAAGCACTCATTAGCACATCGTAACGCTCTCATCACTCCCCAGCACTGCTGTCCATCCTTTAAGATTCTAGTCATAACAACTATTTATTTTTCCTTTACAGTCAAAGAAGACACAGTACCTTCCGAGGGCAAATCATCTCACCAGTCACAAAGACCTTATTTTTGGATGGAAGGAGATATCTTTCTCCATTGATGACCAGAAGACTAGTTTATTAGTTTGGACTAGATATGTAACTTTGAGATGGCTAATGGTAGATGAATCCAACTGCTGAGATGAGGATACAAGATTTAAAAAAAAAACGAAACCAAACACAAAAAGACGAGAAAATATAAAGAAACTGCCCACAACACTCTCATTACATAACTTATGTAAGTACATGCCTAGGTTCAAGAATAGTAACAGCTCTACCAAAGTCAATTAAATTGTTCATTAAATATATTGGAAGGGAAGATTAAATATTTACAGCTTTAAGTTTCAAATTTTTTTCATTTAACAAATTTCAAATTGGGCTCATTTTCATTTTCCTGAAAGCATTTGTAACATGTTAATCAATGGTTATATAAACATTTATTAAAATATTTACTGAAGTCTGTTCTTAGTAAAAAAAAAAAAAAATTCATTAACCATTTGAAAAAACTTTCTCTGATTTCTACAAATACTGATTAAATTTTGAAGTGAAATTAATCATAAACAACATATCTGAAAGAAATCTGTGCTTGCACGGGATATGGTTTTTTGCAACTGAAGGAATATTTTAATGGAATCATACAAGGCACTTGGGTCATCTTTACTATTTATACTCTTGAAACTTAGCACTAGTGGATAATTCTACTGAATCAAGTTTAGAACCTAAAGTTCTATATAGGAGTTCATGTCTGGAAAAAAAGCCTAGTGGTAAAGCAAAATAATAAGTATTTCACCCACTCAGCATAGAAAGGACAAGTGGGAATTCACACAAGTATGTTGGGAGTTTAAAATCTGCTTTAATTTTTTCATACTACTTTTCAAAAACCAGCTTTGTCTTTTGATAATCATGGAGATTTACCTGCTTCCAATATGCAATATTTATTTTTGTTATTTAAAATATCAATGACAGAAAAAGAGCAAATGAAAAAGCACAACCAGAAGAGGAAAACTTAGAGTAGATGAAGGAGCAGAACCCCCCAGGATGAAGGTAGAGAACACATGCCAGAAAATCAAAGTGGAAAAGTAGGGAACAAGAACCAGACTGGTGGAAAGAAGCAGAGTTGGAGAATAACAGCCTGTTTTCTCTCCCACTGAAGCCAGTGGGTAAAGTCCTATTGACTTAAAAAATAAAAGATCAGACCATCTTTACAACTTGTGTTTATTCTGCTGTCGAGTTGGTATTCACGCTTTTATATACGTCTAAGTCCATGACATAGGGCTCCCTTCAGTTTATCTAGCATCTCCTCCTTTGAGGAGGATCTCCTCTGTGCTTTTTTTCCTCCTCATGGATGCTAGCTATGCTGAATTCAGTTACACGGGTGCTTGTATATTTGATTAAAAGATAGTTGTCTGAGTTATTTGAAGTTCTGCTAGGAGAAAGACTTCATTGTTCAAGGGTTATTATTACTCTGTCTCACGCTCTATTTCTCTCTTTCTCTCCTAAGGTACTGCAGTGCCTATAATGAAGTGAATCCAAATGACTACTTTGAGACTGGCAAAGAACCTGACATGCACACAAAATATTCTTTTAACATTGGTCTGAACTAATCATCCAAAGGGATTTTCTATTTCATTTATGGGATTTGATTCTCCCATGTGTTTTCTTCTAATGTGATTGTACTGATGCAAAATCAGAAGCACTGGTAAAAAGTCTGGCATGCTTTCAGTCTGCAGGACTTCATAAAAATTCTGAAGAGGCTGAACTAGCCTCTAGCTGATAATGGGGGCAGTCTGATGAAGTAATAGCAACACAGCAGGTATCAGCACCTGTAGGGTGAATTCCCTCGTGTCCTTTTTTTTCACTATACAAGTGCAAGAGGGTATGGGCTTCCCTCAGTGGGTGTAAAGGAGGTACAGCTGTGTGACTGCTTGACACTTGAGTTTCTGTTTCCTTCGTATGTTGATTATCACAAGGAACTGGTAAGTTAAACTCTGTGCTATGAAGTACTAAATCAGATGATAATATTTTGTCAGAGAGAGAAAATTTTCCTAAGAGAAAGCTTAGGAATAAAGTCATACAATTTAAGGTTTTAATATAAACTTCACAACTCAGGATGACATTTAGAGTTTTCCTCTTTATTGTTCCTTTTTTTTTTCTAACAAATCCCCCAAAGAGTGAAGTTGGAGAAGCCTGAGCAGTGCTATCAGCAGATCCTGACAACATCCTCTGGAATGAGCTGCCTTCTTTTCTGAGTGTTGTGATCAGTATTGTCTCCAACTTCCACTACTTGTCACAGAGTCTTTTCATCAGCCTTCCTCATTCTGCTACCTTAATAATTTTTTCTCCTTCTTTTTTTTAACTTATTTTGTCCTCTCCCTGTCTCTTGACATGCCTTTACAATCAAATGCTTTTTTTAAAAAAGCATTTCCAACAAATCACCAAAGCAATATGTTGTTCTTTCAAGGGAACTTAACCTTCTTTTTGTATGTTTTGACTTTTCTTCCTCTTCTCTACAACCATTTTTCAGGCAAGCTTCAGGCCTGGAGCAATGATTGTGCTTCTGTACCAGATCACCAGCATGGACATGAACATATTTTTGGAACTAAAGTGTCATTATAAATTCTGTGTAAAATTATGCGTATATCCCAGGAAAGGCTTTTCAGCTGTCTTGTACCTGTAGTCGTGAGTGAGCAACCTAACATTTGCAGACTTAATGTAAGGAAGAATAGGAGTAGTACAGTCTTTGGCTTTAAGATGTTGCTAGAATACCTTTCCCCACTGAAGGTACAGCACAAAATATAAGAATAATCTTACTGGAAGCATCAGCACAGGTCTATCCATGTCTAAGCCCTCTTAAGCTTTAAAGTGATTGAACAAAGAGATATGGAATTTCATCTGCTTTCCAAAACGTTCTAAAAGTAAGATTTCTGACCACGTGCCCTATCCCTCCCATTGTACTGACATGGAGCAAGAGGAGGAGTAGTCTAGATAATTGGAAGCAAACTATTACAATAAATTTGTATGCTTCTGAAGGTATGCACATGGAAATATGTGCCACATTATAAGCTATATGAAGAAGATGAGTGAGTATTGGCTTCACATTTTTATAAATGGGTCTCTGTACCTGGACCACAAGGTGAAATTCACATCTCAGGAGGATGAAACAGCTTTTGTATTGCTGCAATAGTTAAAGTGCATTCACTTAAGAAAAGAGGTTTTCGGTATGAACAACCTACTTAGGACACATAGACTAAGAATACTTTGCTTCTAGTTTAAAAGCAAGGAAGAATTTTCTTTCATTCTTTTCTTTGCCTCCCACAAAAATAATTATTAATTCTGTAAGGTTTTTACAAGGCAAATTACAGTTCAAGATATTTTAAAAGTGCTCTAACAGTGGAGACATCCTCTTCAGGGACTATTAAGTCCAGCTTATTTCATTTTTGCAGTCAATGCCCCCTCTGAATAGAGAGGCCTAGATTTGGTTCACCTTACCAAAGTTAGAATTATAGGCATCTTGCACTGCTGCAATTTGCTTCCAGATTCATAAAGCTCTAGGACAATCGTAATGGCAAGTGTAGTCCTAAAACTGGGTCAAGACTAGGTCTTTGTAATGTGCAGAGTTCACACATACTAAATGGGGAAGAAGAAATACTGTGCTTTCAAATAATACATGTTTTTTTAAACTTTCTAAAAGTTTTCCCAATGAATGTTGAGTTCAATCCATTTTACATACACCAGCATAGTGGTGGCATACTACTTTTCCCCTTTATAAATAGATACACTCTCCTACACAAACTTCCAGCCTATCAAATCACAAAGTATTCCTTTCTTTTTGAAAATTTGTGCTTCAAAAACATCAAAAGACAAAATCCTGTGGGAAAATTATGCCTTGTTCCATAACGCCTTTTGTCACTAAATAGAACCTTAAATCTCTTCAATGCCTTTATAAGGAGCTTTGCTTCTCTGATGCATTAAACCCACCCACTTCCTCTCCATATACTATTGTCATCCTCTTTGAGGTTTGTTTCTCTGTTTGTCCTTTTCAAATGCTAGCATTTGTAAAAAGGATCTTTCAAAACATTGTACTCAAGCCTTGATGGCAAAGGAACTTCTCAATGATACAACTGCCCGTGCTTCTTTCACACTTTTCCAAAAGGAATCTAAAAGATAACAAATATTAAGCTACTAGAATGGAATTTGTTTCAAAGTGTCTTCTTTGTTTCCCTACAACAGTTAAAAAAAAGAATGGTGTTTTCCAGGGAAGGCACTCCTCCCACTGAAGTTGATATGAATTCTGTTTTTCAAACAGGTAGAAGTTGGCCTACGCTGGTTTGTACAGCTCAAGGATGTATTGTATAACTATATAACCCAAGAAAGATCGATGTAAAACTTCAAGGGAAACAATAGGAAAATATTTCATTGATTTTTTACAATTTAGAAATGGAAATAATTTTGTGCTTATATAGCACCCACTCTATTGTACGTAAAAGCCACAAACCTCCTTGTATATGCTTGCAGGTAGAGTATTTCTTACTCTGGATTTGTAGCTCAGGTAAAGCAGTGTAAATCAAGAGTAATAACATTAAGATAATTAAGTTAGTATACCAGTATAAGCCCGGAAGAAGTGTGTGAAGATTGAAACTCTGTAATTGCATTTGTTTCCAGAACAGATAGAGCATCATCGATATTTAAAAGGACATTGTTCAATAAATTAGTACTAAATGAAACACTGCAAAGAAAAGAAGCTTGCAAGATATGAATCAGTGTAGATCGGTTGTTATAATAATTTTTATTTATTTAAACTTTGCCTTAAAAATCTGGAAGCTCAAAACCTCTAACAACTAGCACAATCTGACATTATCAGATCCCCAGTTCATGAAAAAATGAAGCCAAGAAAATTCACACAGGTTAATAAATGAGTGAAAAGGCAAAGATTTTGACATTTATTCTGTTTTTTGCTTGTTTGGGTATTTTTAACCTTCTTATAGTCTTAATATTCAAAAAAGTCTTTTAACCAGATAGTTTTGAAGTTTCAAGTAGGATTTGTGTAAACTTTGAGTGACTTTATCACCATCTGTGGATTCCTTGTAAGTTAACCCTAAAGGATTTGAGTGTCCGAGGTTAAAAAGGAATGGCTCAGGAAATAAGCCCAAACAGAAAGTAAATGATAAAAAGTGATCACTGAAATAGCATGCTATTCCAAACTGTTGTTATTGAAATAGATATGGATGCCTGATTAACCAGAGAGTATCAAAGTATTTTCTACAAAATGTTTAATAAATCTAATTGCTAGATTAACTTAAAAAGAGAGTCCAGACTTTTTTTAATCTAGAAAGCAACTTTTTTTCCCTGTGAATTATGAGATTAGGACAATTTATACTTAACATATTTTCTACTTTTTGCCTTTCTTTATTTTGGATCGGATAGTAACAAAATGCTAACAAGGAAACACATTAAATAACAAATTAATGAGATTAATATAAAATTAATTAAATAATCAGAAATATTATCATTGCTTACTAAGAATTTTATAGGAATCTTAATAATTTCTGCACTATGCTTCAAAAACCCTAGCCCAGTTTTGAACTCTGGTGTTTGGTAACTTTTGATCATTGACTGGCAAATACTTTGAACCTTCCATTTTTCAAAGCCTCCCTCTTCTTGAATATTCTTTACTTTAGTTTTTCAGCAAGCAGTCACTGATGCAATTGTACATTACCCTTTTCTGTCCATAGTTCATTAACTATTTCTCATTCTGTTTTAGATGAGTGGTTCATATCCAATAATTTTGCTGTATGATAATAGACAGTAGCTTTTATCTTTGTCAGCTTCCAGATTAAGGGATCAAACTAAGGGAGAAACTTTTGGATTAAAGGATAAATTAAGGAATAGTTACTTGAGCAATTAAAACAGCAAGTTAGCAAAATATGTGGATTTACCAGCTTTGGTTCTTGGACTTATTTCAAGACTAAAGGTGAATGGGTTAAAAGAAGGGAAATATTATCTTTGTGTTTTCTTAACCCCTGGATTTATTAGAAAGATAACCTGCCATTGGAGAAAATTTAAAGTAACATCATCACATTCTAATTTGCACCATCTGTTGATAATTGCCAATTCCCTAACATGTCAAATGTGAAAGGCTGAGAGGATGGAACAAAGATGGATATGCTTTGTGCATGCCAATCAGTTTTCTTTGTAACAAGGGGAACCTACAGCATCTGAGAAAGAACCCAATGTAATTCAGGAGGCATAGCAAAAATGGGATCATGAGCTACTAAATTGTCACAAAACAAGGTAGAGAAAGAAACGTCTGTCTCTCTACGCTTTGCAACAGCAGTGACAGAATATTTCTGTACTTTCTGCTTTTCCTCAGGGACAATATTTAACACAATAGAGCATATGAAAGCAAGACATGTTTTTTCTCAGTCCTGAAAATATTTCCTTGAGTACACAAGTTTAACTGTTCTTGTAAAGAATGTGCCTGGGCAGCCGAACACCTCTTCTTCAATCAGCATACCTGGAATTGATCTAGGTTGCACTTATTTATAAGGCTTCCCTACTACCAATCTCTTTTTTTTTTAAACAGATGGAGCCAGATGAATCAAATTAAACAACTTTTAAGTGCAAAAACAATATAAGGATCACTGTAAATTCAGGTGTATTAGTTCTCTTCATCTTTTTTTCTCAGACTGTGAACAGACACTGAAGAGGTCTGTAATTCCAGATGTTACTTTCCCTCAGTTGCAGAGTACAGTATTAAAGCCCGGTGAATGTACTAGCTCCCATGAACACTTCCTAATCTGTTTCAAACATAAATCATCTGAGTTACTCTGAAGAGTTTAAATAGGAAGCACCCATATAATTCTGTCTATTTGCACAACTGAGAGGGTAGGACCTCTGAGTAGTAAGCACTAAGGAGCATATTTGGGCCATTCTGCTTGTAAGAACAAGCTTTAATCTTCTTTCTGTTCAGCTTAATCCTATATTCTGAACAGCAGGAGCAGCTAGTATGACTACTAATGCTATTTAAGAAAAAAAAAATCACTTTTGAAGAACATTTTTGCCAGCCACCATTTTTGACACTTTCTAAAGGAACTCAAATCTAGTACCCTTTAACAAGTAGGATAGTTCTTCAATATGCTTTTGGCTTTTCTTACCTGTTAAAAGTGGTACATTAGACTTGAAGGGAAAGAAACATACAGAATCTTCATACTTCAAAAAAAAATAAAATTTCTTTGGATCTTTTCTGTTCCCTGGTGTTTATAGATATAAATGGTTTTGTTTCTATGTATGAACATATATAAAGACTCTAATTATATTGCAGAGAATTAGACTGATGATATTGATGTAGAAATAAAATCAGACTCAGTTGCTAAAGTTGCTTTTATATTTCTGTGTGATCAACACAATTTATAGAGAAAAAAAGATCCTTGACTCTGCTGTAGCTGCTTTTATTGTTCTATACCTGTAAGATGAACCCTGGTTTAGAAAAGTTTCACAGCTGAATATCATGTAAATACAGTAAGAAATGTGTAAAAAGAAAAATAATCATGTTAACAGCTTAAAAGAGTCTTGTACTGGGAAAGATATGAAAACCTTTCTCATATCTGAAGACAGGGAATGTGAAAGCAACTTGTGACAGTTGAAGGTGAAACAAAATATATTATTTCTGTTTACTTACCCTTGGTAGAGTTTAAATTGTTTCAAGATGAAAGGGTTTTTGTTGGAATTGAGTTGATTTAAATCTCTGCTCTGCTGCTGCTCTTTTTATAGCATCTGTAACATTAGCTTCTGCTTAGGCAACTGTTTGCTAATGGGCAAGAGACCACCAGCTAATTCCAGAAAGAACAAAGAAAGATATTGTACAATCAATATTCAGGAGGAGATATACTGATTCACAGTTTTCTGTTCCTGCCATTGACTAGAGCAACTACACATCTGCAGTCAGACCACTTTAATGACGATAATCTCACAAGTTAACCAGGGATGCGTTTGCTCATATTTAGAAAAGAGAGTTTCAGGAAAATGTCAGGATGTCCTCCAAAATAATATTAAGTATTTTATATGGACACACTTTCCTCTTAATATCTTCAGAAAACGAGTGAGTAAGGAGAAATTAAAATTAAGGCCTTACAAAATTTACTAATATGGATTGTGTCAATATAGTCTTCTGCTTGGACCAAATACCAGTTATTTTTCCTGACACTGGCTAGAATGCCCTCATTTCAAGAATGCTCAGTGTCCTCCCTGCTGATATCCTTGTTCCACGGTAGGGAAATTACTGGTTGGGCTTGAGTACTGGATCCCCGTGGGAGGCACACACCCCAGCCTGCTAGATGTCTTCAGCAAGCACCGACCAAAGGTAAAGAATGCGAGAGGGGTCTCCTGTATGGCTTCCGAAGGGTTAATTCCATGAAGGGTCCAGAGACAGAAGACAGGGGAGATCAGAGGGTCCAAGGTTTTTAAGGTCCAGAGTAAAGGGGTAGAGAGAAGGGGAATGACCAATAGGGAGTAATAGAAGGAGTGGAAACACATGACAAACAACCAATGGGGATTACTGGGAGGAGGGAGTTAGGGCAGGGAGCCAATGGGGCATCGAGTACAGGAGAACTTTCCAGGAGGGGGATGCGGCTTCAAATCGCCATACCGCCCTCAGATCCGCCTGCAGATCCGCCCTCATCTAGCCATTGGAGGGCCAAAGCTTGATGGGCATTTGATTGCCACAGCCCATGGATGGGCAGGGCCACCGCAACTTTCCTATTAAAAAAACTTCATTGTTCCTTTTGTGGTCTCTTCTTTGTCTCTCTGAAAATAGCAGTGCCTACTTCACCAGCTAGTCACCAAATCAACATGGAGTTTTGTATCTTTAGATGATTCTTTGTAAGTAATTACAGTACAAACTGTGGTTGTGGCACATGAACAAAAAGCCCCAGTGATTATCTGTTGCTTGTCTGTTGTTCAATTCACATTATAAATAAAGAGAAATGAGGAATCTGCTTGTTGCTTTTTTGTTCTCTTTTTTGAGAGGTCATCTGCTGGTATACTACAAGAAGCAGACAGTGAAACCAACTAGTCCATAGCATTCACGAACTTGAATGTAAAGAGGATCCAGATTGTATTCAAACCAAAGGAGAAAAATCATCTGAATCATGTAAGGAACTCAAAGGAGCAGGAAGACAAATCTTTCAGTGTTCCAAAGCTAACTGGCTAAATAAGCGACTCAAAGAAATACTGGAAAGAAAAGAGATCAAATACAAGCAGAAAGTAGAATGTATAGGGACAAACAAAAACTAAAAAAAAAAAAAAGAAGAAGAAACTGGGAAGGTTTGCACTTCTATGCTTCCTATACATCACTTGTGAGTCAAGCCATAAAAAATTGCTTCAATCCCATAAATAAAAAAGATTAAGAATAAAAGAGTCAGCGGTAATATGCAACAAGACTAGGAAGATATCTATTTAAATGAATATTGTCATTATTTTTCTATGAATCTCATGATGAAACATGAACATGAAAACACAGGTAAGGTGATGAGTGTGTGAATAGAGGTATGGAAATGGATATTACTGCAACAGGAGTAAATGCAAAATGCAAAGAACTTAGAGTATCCAAATCAGAGAAACCAAGTCTTTTTATTCCAGAATTTGGAGCAAAATAAAATATATAATTTCAGGCTTCACAGCCAGATTTTGTAATTTTTTTTATTTTATTGTTTCCTGGGTTGTTTCGTATCAGTGGAGAATAGACGATAAAGTATGAAAAGGAGGGCAGAATGACAACCCATTAGTCTGATAAATAATAATATTCAAGGCTTCTTCTGAAAGACATTTTGAAAGAAAGAATAAGATATTACCAGTCTAACCTGGTAGAATTCATTGAAGAATGATTGATTTTCTAGATGGGAAAAGAGAACAGATCTTATCAGTCTGATACCACACAGGAATTGTTAGTTAAGAAAAGGAGAAAAAAGGGATTAATCTGGGAATTATAAAGTGAGGAAGGGACTAAAGGAGGGGTGACAGTAGGAGTAAAGAACAGGAACGAACTCAGGTAGAGGGAGGCTGCAACTGCAGTTCCTCGGTGATTGGTCTCTTGAGTGGTTTCATTAATATTTTCTGTAATAACCTTGAAAGAAATATGATACTGAATTAAATGAAATATGTAACTTGTTAGGAAAATTGGGATATCATGCAGAAAGAATTCGATGACCCTGAGTACTAGAAAAATATGAGCAGAATGAAATGCAATAGTGTGAAATATATGGTCATGCATTTAGAAATTAATAACAACATTTTTTCAGTAAATCAGGAATTCATTATTTGGAAATGACTGAGGGAGAAAATCTGTCTCTACATGTCACAGACAACAATGTACCCTCACAATAGCATGACCATGACAAAGAAAAATGTGATCCTACAAAGTATCATTTGAAGTGTTTTCAGAGAAGACAGGCAGGAATCAATGACATTGTAGAAGGCAAAAGTGAAATGTCGTGAAAAACACCATATATAATTCTGATAACAAACAATCATGAAAAGATGCATTGAAACTGGAATAGATTGGAGAAAGGTGCATTAGATCAGGAGAAATCTTCTTACAAAAAGAAACAAAATGTTATTGAGTAGTTATTAGTTGAGTCATAGAAAACAAGGTCAAGAAGGACTGAAAACATATCCAAGGTGTGAACACCAGGAAAAAAATTTAAACTCTGTAAGTTAAGTGATAATGATGATTCAGGATTTAAACAAAACAAAAGACTATTAGTCAGATCATGAAAAGACTTAGGCAAGAAAGGAAAATTAGACTTCTGCCATAAGAACAATGATTTATCTACAGAAAGGACAAAGACCCAAAAATGTCTGATCTACTTTTAAAGTGGAACTTGTTTAACTTATTTAAACTATTATGTGTATAGATACCTGTAATATCAGGAGCTGAACTGCATTTCAAAAATTAATTTCATCCTAGTCCTATGTTCCTAAGTGTTTGCTGATTTACCAGTAAGACAGACTTATCACCAGCTCACGTAAATCAAAATGACAGATTTCAGCCCTTTGTCGTTCTGCCAGAGGAAATCCCTAATCAACGTCAGCAGTACATGCTGTATACAACTTTTCGTTGAATTAGATGTAGCACTCCAATTGGAGTTGGAAGTCTTTGTTATGTTAGGACATTTCCAATTTTTATTTATATAATTTTTCTAAAACAAAGGTTTTCTATTTGACTGCAGTCACTGCCATTGTGCTGCTGTATGCCCCTTCCAATTTTTAAAAGGTAGTTGTAAAGGGTAGGCTAGTAACTGGCAAGATTGCAGGTGTGAAGAGTCTGTCACAACATACTGTGTCAGGACTTTCCAGGGACACCAGTTAGAGCTATGATGACCCTTTGGGAAGGTAGGAACCATCTGTTTCTAATGGGATAAAGCTTCTGTTTCTAACCCTGCAGGGCTGCAAGATATTGAACTTACAGTCTGTCTTATATTTAAAGGCAGAGTGCATTTTGAAAGGAAGTTTGGGAGAAAGAAGGAAGCAATTCTCTGGAAGTTATTGCTTGAAATTACTCTGAGCTTGAGAATGGCAGAAATAATCCATGAAGAAATGATACAATGCAGGAGAGACTAAAACATTGTATTAGCTTAATTTATGACAGTCCTCCAAAATCAGGACATAGAAAAACTCATGACATGTTTATTACTCACAGAGCTGATTTAACAGTCTATTCAGTAGAAGAAAACTGATTTTAGACTTTGTGAATTCATGGGTACAGTGAGACAAAACATTCAGATATCTGCAGGTAGTTAGGTAGTTAGATCATGAGGACTGAAAAATATAAGCTTAACTTAGCAAAATTTTCAAAGGAAAAAGCTGACTATGTAAAAACCCAGTAGGATCTCTATTAAATGTTATTTCCTGGAGAATAAAATTAGGCAAGTCAAACCAAAAAGGTAAAGCAAAGCAATGGAAGATGTTATTCCCCTCTATTGATGCTTCAGCATAAACTGAGGAGGAATCCAGCTGTCTAATAGAGGTGATGAAGGACTTCTTCTCCAAAAATGTGAAGAATGGATTCTTGCAAGGGGAGGTTTCAGAGATACCTGAATTCGCTACACCCACAGTGGTGTGAAAAGATGTGTCTGGAGGCTTGGAGAGGGATATGCTTTGCTTCAGATTCTGCTGCAGGTGAGAGAGCTCTTGCTGACAGTATTCTACATTCCATTAATATTCTATATTGGCAATATATAGAAAAAAGAGGTGCCTCCTTCCATCATGTCATCCTGAAATTAGGGTTTAACTCTTCTCACCTCTTCTCCTGAGAATTCAGGAACAAAGGGGAAACATGAATTACCTTCATCATTTGGAATCTGTTCTGCTCACAGATGACCTTACCAAACTGCTGGCCCTTTATACTGAAAGTTAGCGGTAAGGGCAGCCTTAGGAGATGAAGCAGGACACCAGTCCCAGAATAGGGACAACAATTTCATTCTCATTTAGTTCATTTCTTACAAGATAGATATCAGCCTTTCTTTGCTCTTGCCCTGTGACTCTTAACTGCTTGATGGTAAACAAGCTGAGTGTGTCAAAACTCAACAGACCTGATAGTTTGGGTACTTTGTCAGCATGTAAGTGTTCAGTCCCCTTTGTTGAGTAGCTTAGGACCCAGAAGAGGATTCTACCACTAGTCTAGATCAAACCTTTATAGAAAAAAATTAAATCCTAATCAATAGACAGCATGCCAGAGGATTCTAAATATAATCTTATAGCTCATGTTTGTCAAGCTTCTCTAAAGGCTTTGACAGAGTTCAGGTGTCTATCTGCACTGCCTGGTATGAATGCAGTTCCTATAACTGGGCAATTAAAATTCACCACCCAGGGGGCTTTAATCTAAGAATGAAAATACTGTATTTAAATGCCTTAGGAATTAGACTATTTCAAAAAGTACAAGAGTATTGGATTTCTTTTAGGGACTTTGATGGGCTTTAGGCAGAGCGTATGTCACCTTGAATTCCTAGACTTGGATTTTTAAAAAAGCTGCAAAAGATGCACACTAAGAATGGATTTTAAAAGTAAGTTGACAGGTTACCTGTTTCTTGCATATTAACAAAATCCTGTAAATAGGCATTCTTCTCAACATAAAGAACCGAATTTAACATAATTTTCTGTTTTACTAAGAAAAATATAAAATTGTGTGTCTTTAGTTATGTACACATGCACATGAATAATAATACACATTTATGACATAAGTTTAAGAGCCCAATAACCTATATAATTTATTTACTATGCAGTTCAAAGGAATTTACTTTAATAACTTCTATTTTTAAATACAAGGTAACTAGGAATGGATTAATGAGGCCTAATATTACAAAAAGAAAATTAATGATACATGTGGAGATAATACTTCACAACACAAGCCAGCAGGGGACTATTCTCGATTAGAAGCCTGAGTTCTGTGAAGGTTCAATGATGCAAGTGAATGCATTATTATATTAGCAGACAGTTACAGTTTGCAGAACTGTGGAAATTCTGTTTTCTTACAGGATATTATTGGCAGATATTGGAAAGCTCACCCAAACACCTCTGGTCCTGCTGAAACCCCTGAGATAATCATCTTTCCCAAACGTCAAAACAATTATATGCAAGGTTATAAGAAGAACAACAAAATTGTCAGAAACATGGAATTCCTGCACCAAATGAAATTAAAAGAGCCTATTTTAGTAGGTCCCAACCTTGTAAAGAGTTCACATTCCTATGTTTAGCTGTGTGAATAGTCATATTGGTTTCATATTCAAAAATCTTCATGGGATTAAGGTTTAAATTGGGGTCAGATGTTTCTGGTCACTTCTGTTGCCCTTCTTGAACTCTACGGCACTACTCACATGTTCAAAATTAGATGTTTGCAAGGTCAGAGTCTCAGTTTGGAAACAACAAAAGTAAAAGCAGATACGATAGAGAAGTAGTTTTGTAAGGTACACTGACTCAAATAAATAAATAAATAAAAAGCTTCTCTTTATATCCGGCTATGAAAATGCTTAGACTGAGTTGCATAAAAGATCTTGGTGAATGGTCCCTCAGGAATATATTTCCTGATACTAGTTTGAATTTTGTCTCATGAGAATCAGAAAAGCAAAATGGGATAGGCTCATAGGAGAGATTTACATGCTAGTCTTCAAGTATATGGCAGTGTAATAAAGTTAATAACTCCAAATTCTATACAGTAGATGAAGATGTATACGTTTCACACGTCCAAAGTAATCCTGAAAGAGGATGCAAAAGCAAAATGAAGTGGCTAGATCTCTGTGGCAGCCTGAGCTACTCTAATTGCTGGTCTTGGCTTTTTCTCCACTGTAGGGTAGGATTTTGAGTTCCCTCTTCACCCCAGTTCTGGTTTTGTTCCATTATTGGCTTTATGAAGGTCCTTCAGTGCACGGATGCGTCACATTTATTGTCTAATTTTGTGTAGATATACTGAGTTGAGGTCATGCAAGAAAGCGTCCAACAAGTGCCAGCACCTTTCAAAAGGAAATCATAGGAATATCGGACCACAGGGAAGAAAAAGGAGAACAAAATTTTCCAGTTATGGACTTGGAGTATCACTGGACTCTTGAAGACCTCTATTTCACCAGAAACTCCTAAAAGATATACTCCTTCAAGGACAACACTATAGCTGATATCTGTTCAGCCTTCAGAAATATTCACAGGTCTTAGATTAAGCATTAGCATTAAGATTGGTGCCTTTAAAATAGATGTTTGCCATCCTCTGCCTTCTTTATTCCACTTAGAGAACTCACAGTATAGCAAGGAATATACAATTCCCACTCCTTTCCCTTCCCCCTTCACTAAGGTGGTATAAACAATCTACTATGTAAATCGAAAGCACCTGGTTAAAGAGGGGTGGGGAATACATCTATACCTGATGAAGCTGTTTCACTCTTTCTGGATTATTTATATTCCCTTGAGAAGGTAGTCATCCCATATTTCAGGTGAATGCTCTAACTGGCAGGCTGGCAAATTGTTCTGCTCTACCTCTGGCTCCTCTGTTATTCAATTATTTCCTGGAAAATGAGACAGAAGAGGCTGAGAAACTCCCATCCTGGAACACCTTATCAGCGGTACCCTCAGGCAGGTGTGCGTTTAGTCAGAAGAAAATTCAAAATTTAGGTCCTTCACATCTCACCAACCACTAAATTGCCCCTTTAAAGATACAGCAGCTTTGCTTTTCTTGCAGACTGGCTGCACTGTGGATCCACCCAGGTAAAATTGTTCTGGAAATACTTGTTTTATTAATCACGCTAAGATTTAGGCAGGATCTTGGCACCTAACTGTTTAATGCTAACAGAATTAAACTATTGTGTGTGTGAGGATTAAGAGGCTAGGAGGACTTCACTAATGGGAATTTAGGTGCTCAAGGGCTTTAACCTTGTCTCCTACAGTAAGTCATGAGGTGGAGGGTTGTGAAACCCAGTAGTGCTATGAAGAAAGGTGTGCTTTATCACTCAGATATGAAATCTTTGTAGCATACATCAAAGTTTCATCTGGAGAGTATCCCCTTCTCTCAGGAATATAATCAGTAGAACACAATATAGCATCCTACTTTTTAGGCAAATCATACTTAATCATCAAATAGAGATGACAGGTATGACTCTGAATTCAGCTTGCAATTTTCTTTAGCTAGTGTACATACAAGAATTACTTTAATGACTCAGACTATAAAACAATCACTGACCCCTAGTTACAGAAGGAAATTTTTTGTGTGTGTGGCAATGCAAGTTCATTGGGGTTATTTTCTCTTTCCCCAAGCAGTTTTACTGAAGGTTCTACTACGTTTCTTCTTCTGTTATACTTTTGAAATCAGTGTCCCCATGTGAATGCATACATCTTCTGCACTGCTTTCCCAAGTATGAGCTAATAAAAAAACAGACAAGGAAATTGTAAGGTATGCTTAAAACACACACTGAGAATTTAAGGACATAATCAGCTTACTTGGATTTTGGTAAGGTGCCTGTCTATTCATTTGATAGGAATTCAAATAAACTCCAACTACAAGTAATTTAGAAACACAGATTTCTGGAAAGCCTGTGAAAAGTGAACACTGAAGTCAAGTAAGCACTTTGGAAAATCTCACCCCACAGATGGGATTCATCCCTCTTAGTGCAGCTATGTAAAAGCTAGCCTAGCCTAAGAAATCTGTCAGGTCTCTTTTGTAATCAATGGAAAGAGACAGGCATATCCAGATGACAACTTTTCTCATTTCTAGGTCTCCATGGAAGGGAAGGAGAAGTTCAAAGATTCTTAGGGTCACAGTCTTAATTTTCCCTGTTTTTTCACCATGTATTCACAAGGTCAATAGTGCGTATAGTGTAACAGAACATTTAAAAGTAAAGAAGTTAATATTGGTTTTCATTAATGTATTATTTTACATGTAATAAAATTGCATATCTGTTACCTATAATGTTAATTTTCACTGTGTTTTAAAAATCTATTTTCCTCAACTTTCTTTTTCTGAGATTTTCAGCCCAAAGCAAAATAGCAGGCTACATATCTTAACTGATCATCAAAAATACAGGTGCTCATGATTTCTGTAACAGCAGTGAAATATTAAATAGTAAATCTGAATTTGGATAAAAATCAATCTTGGAACACTTAAGTGGACACTGAAATGGTGAAACACACACCCATTTCACCTTATATGAAATATTTATAAGAAATTTTCTTTATTTTAAAGAAAAACCTCATTATACACATGCATTAATTTAAAGCATCCTTTAAAGCATTTCTAAAGCTTTGTAAGCAATGCGAATACTTAGTAGTAAGTATTTTTGTATAACACAAAACACTCTCTGGCACTTTGTAATAGCTTTTTCAATGTGTATTTCCTTTGTGCTCACAGCTTCACTGCACTGTTATTTGTGTATATGGATATATCTGAATCTGGATGCAGCTGTGTGCGGGATTCAGCTGATGGTAGCATAAAATGTATCTTTTCCAGATTCAGCTGTGACAGAAAGAAGCTCAGATTTCTATAGCAGTTTCACTAGCACAAGTCAAAAGAGACTTGGATGCAGTCAGTGAGGTGACTTTGCATTCCCTATGGTCTAAGTAGTATATTTCGCATAGAACTGCAAATCTGCAAGGCATCAGCTGAGCCTCTGGAATCAGGTAGCAGAGGATCCAGGAATGGGAGTTGAGAAAATCTGGGGATAGAAATTAGTGCTATCTGTCTGTTTCAGGTGTGCTCATTTAGTTCACGCGGCAGCCAAAGCAACTCCATCCTTTTTGCTTTTTTTAACATGAATTTGAACAACCTCATGTATGCCTACCCTTGTGTTACATTCGTATTTCTTATTTACGGTTTCATCAAAGCCTAAGCAAGATCAGACTTTGTTCCTTATGAAAAAGCCTGATTTGGCCAGGTAAAAAAAGCAAAAAAAAAAAAAAGTCATTTTATTTTTATTCATTAATGTTATTTATTATTATTGGTATTTCCTGTCAAATCCCATCTTGCTGGTTTCTTTCACCCTGGCTGAGTATCCTCCCCACCCTTGCAGAAGCGCCTGCTGGCTGCCTATCACAGGCAGGCTGAAACACCTGGGTGCTCGTCCTGCACAGCTGTACACATGCCACTGCCCAGCCATCTGCAGA
This sequence comes from Ptilonorhynchus violaceus, assembly GCA_013397565.1. Lineage (NCBI taxonomy): Eukaryota > Metazoa > Chordata > Aves > Passeriformes > Ptilonorhynchidae > Ptilonorhynchus > Ptilonorhynchus violaceus. The sequence continues at coordinate 84,483 of VZRJ01001797.1, forward strand.
GCAGTCCATATGGCCGTTTCTCCTGTAGAGTGGGCTGACAGGCAGCTCCATCCAAGAGGGAATGTTTATTCTATAATTAGAAAACATTGCATTAGGATTAGTTACAATAAGAGCAGTATCAAGCCTCTGCCCCAAGCCCAACCTTTATCCCAAGTTCAAGGGCATTTAGTTCACTGGTTTGTTTGTAGGGGGTGGTTTTGTTTATTTTTTGAGTTTCTGTATTTTCCCCTGCCACCTGTGAGCCGAAGTGCCAAAATTCCATTACAGTGGCTGTTCTTGCCACGTTTATTCTGGATCTGCAAATAGAATACATTGAAAATTCCATTTCAGAATTCACTCTGCTGAGTTTAATTCTAGTCCAGCCCAGATAATGGGTAGGGATGCTGTTGTCTGAAAAGAAAAAGGGAAAAAAAAAAAAAGAAGTCTTGTAACATCAATAATATGTGCAGTTTAGATGGCTCAGAAAAAGTCAGCTGAGAGACAATGTCTTAACACTGAATCTAATACCCTTACAAGCTGATGGGGTCCTCCCCTCTTGCCTTTTTTTGTACAGTATAAACTACAGTTTAGAACTACAAATACCATCAGAGACACTTTGGGATACTATGAGGAGAAAGGGACTGAGACATTGGGAGAAAGAAGATGGGAGTGAAAATTTCAGCTGATGTAAATTTTCTCAGCTTCAAAGGGGTTATGATGATGCCTTAATTCAGATAAATTAACCCTGTGCTTCTTACAAATATTCACATGGCTGAATTACATTTTTCCTCACTTCCTCTTATTTTCTTCCTGAAATTTCACCACTGATTTCCCACATAAGAATTATAATGTGACCGTCTATTGGAAACAGCTCTATATTTTTAACCTACATGGTCATAAGCACAAAAAGGTTTCTCATCAAAAGAGAGCTGCAAGCAACATTTTCCCCTCCTCCAGCTCAATTAAGAAACAACATGTTTTTCCTCTCAGTGCTTGCCTTTTATCTATTCCTCTTCTCATGTTTCTCTGTTATTTTTTCTCCTTCATGGCATAGCAGTGGTACTGAATGCTGATGAGATAATGCTGATAATACTAAGTTTAACCCCACAGAGTCCTTTTCCTAATTCCTTCAAGTACTAGAAACATGACCTGAACTTTTCGAGGTTCCCTGATTCCACAGAGCTGGTACAAATTGCACAATGTCTCCACTTTCTCCAGGACCAGAGAATACAGAACAGTTCTGGGAAACAGACGTAGTTGGGAAGCAACATACTCTGCATCAAAAGCAACTGGTGGACATCGTTAGACTTTTTGATAACTTCTTATTAAGTTTTCTCTTTAAAAAAAAGGTGAGACTTGTTTCCAAGACAATCATTGTTCTATTCAAATGCTTTCTATCACCGTTTTACACACAAAAAAATGGGAGTCTGTATCATAAAATATTGTATGAATTATTTTTATGACTATCACTTTTCCTTATCCACTGGGACTATAGAGAAATGCTCTATGTCTGAATTTGTTTAGCTTTTATAATATTCAAATTATGGGTATTTGAAAAATGATAAATATAATGACATTTGTCCTTTTTTTACAACAAAACAAAAATGACAGTATATTTGCTTAGTTGCTGATACTGTAACAAATACTATATTTTGTTAGCATTCAGATTTGATAGTTGGTAGAGTGAAAGAATTTCCTTCATGTTATGGATAAGTATATTAGTTTCAAAGGAATGTTTTTGCTATGATAATACATAGACTTTCTGCAATGTCTGCTATAAACTATAGGTTCCTCTGTGCCACTGAAATCTACATATTAATTTGAAAAGACTGTTGATTCAAACACATACAACAATGAATGGTTAAAAAGGCTTTTCTGCTTCTTACAGAAGAGTGAAAAATGTTCTTCTGAACAGTGATGTTTTCTTCATTTTCTAACAAGCATTGATTGCAAATTAATATGTGTTATCACATGAACAGGAGAAAGGAAAGAAGAAAGATGGGCTCATTTGAATTGTCAAGATAATATGAAACTGAGGTTTTAATCTTTATTGAAAATTCTCTGAGCAGTATTGCTCAGGTTTCTAATTCCTCTCTTTCTCTTTCTTATTTTTTTAAGATTACTGAAACACAGATCAAGGAAAAGCATAGGTAAAACTAACAGGGAAATTTTCAAAGGTGGAAAAAATACCAAACCATCACATCAAAATGCTTTTGTTCGAGGCTCTCATAGTCTTACCATACTGCTTTATTTTCTCAAATATCTCTTCCAATATGAACCTTTGCAACTTGTAGACATGTTTTTAATGCTATATATGATAACCAACCTTTTGCTCACAAGTTCACAAATCAGTGAACTAAAAAGTATATCAAAACATAGAAAAGTAAACTAAAATTTGTAAATTGTAAGGAAGGATTACACTGCTGGATGCAGTGGTTATCCGAACATCTCTTAACAGCATTATTGTACCAGATAACCATCATCTGGTAGAAAGTGACACCGTTGAACGTACTGTTAAAGCCTTCCAAGTTTTCTTCATGGTTATTCCAGAAAATCCTGTTGAATCTCCATACATTGTATCTCAGTTTATGAAAACATTTGCTAACAGAAAAATATTTGGACGGTATTATTTGTTAATGGGGAACCCAGTCATTTTCCAGCATCCTTTCTGGGATCATTGGGAACACTGCACTTGCAGAGGAGTCTCACTCTTTGCAGCAGGGCTTACCGCCAGGTAGAAACTACCATCCTAACTAATAACACAGGATATTGGTTTCAGATACACAGATGACAGATTGAAATCTAATGGTCTACAGGTGATAATGTGGAAAAAAAATAACCTGGATACATAGCAAAACTTTGTGTAGATAGTGACCGTCACTGTGTCAGCAGGGGAGACAGGAAGAGAGTCCTTCAATACCACAGTGTATGTATATATATGTGTGTGTGTGTGTGTGTGTATCACTTTTTTAAACTACAAACAGTTAGACAAGGTCCTTTCTAACAATACTGACAGTGTACAATAATGAGAATTCTGACACTACTGTATAATTAATTTATGTTGTACAGATGTTAGAGAAACTCAACCAGCCATATAGAAATAATGGATCTTTAGAGAAAGGAACAAGTAATTGTCGTTGCATTTGCCAGTGAAAGCCTACAGAAACAGTTATCTTTTAGGATGAATTTAAACTTTCAGTTTTAGAAAAGGAAGCCTGGCACCTAATAATTAGCAAACCAGAATCTATGCCCCAAATTATTATAATGTACATATTCATTTCATTAGATTCACACCACCGTGTGGTGTAAAGCGGGAATAATTAAACACCAGATGGTGGTGTAAACTCCAATAGCGAGAGCTTATGCATAATGCATGAGAATGGGATTTACTGTTGTTTTTATCCATTTGGAGCCATTATGCTACTCTTGGACCCCAAACAATGTCTCAGAGAAAAGATCTCTCTGTATTAAGCATTCCTCTATACCGAACAATTTGTTCATTTGCCTTGTCATATCCTCATCAGTTATCTTCCTGCTCAACTTCCAGAATTTCCGAGAACACATTATTTTCTGGCAGCACTCACAAAACTCCTGAGCTTTTCCATCATACAGAAGCACCCGCGCTTACGGGATATCATTTTATGTTTCTGCCAGCAGTATAAAGTTTAAGATTAGGACCTTTGGAAATTGAATCTGATTTTTAATGATTGTAGTGTCACATTTCCAGCCTGAAATACTTTTAAAATGTCATTAACTGATGTACCATTAATCATTTAGAATTTTTTGACCATTAAAATATCTTTTTTTTTCATTAAAGAAGTAATGAATATGAAAGTGAAGTGAAGACAGGATATATAGTATATTAATGGCTGGCATGGAGAGAAGATTAGTATGCTTAATTCTCCTTCAGTCATGACATTCCCACTTAGGTGTTTATATTGCTCTGAGTAAAACAATGGCAGTGAGAAAAAATAAATGAGTAGTTCACCTCCTAATCAGCAAACCTCTCTTGCCTCCAGTTTGTATTGTCTGAAGTCCCCAGAAATATTCCCAAAACTAGTTACTGCAGTTAGAAATTTTTTCTCAGATTAACTCATAAACCTGTGCCTGACTGTGATTTATCCTCTAACTCATTGGCCCTGCTGCAAAGCAGGAACATTCAGAGAGGATAGTTCAGGACAGAAGATTTTATTTTTTGGTCCTTCTGCACTGGAATAACTTATGAGACAATGGGAAAGCACTGTGACCCAGCAAACATTGAAGCAGCCAGAGTTTTCCAAAGCAACTTAGGTTTTCCTAGATGGTTGAGTTTCAAGTTGCTTGCTCCATTTTGCTAAAACCAGCTATAAAATCAAAATGAGGTCCCAAACCATCTACCAAAGAAGAGTTTATCAGGTTTCACTCACCGCTGCAGCTCCACCTCTTTGGGACCCACAGTTTGTGCTTGCCTCAGGGGGCAGTGTCTTTTCTTCTCTGCTCTCTCTGGATCCGTCTTTTGCAGAGATTATAGTGATTCCTGCAGGCTCCATGAGCACCACTGACAACTACTTGAGTGATTTAGTAGCACAGTCCTTTCTCCCCAAGATTTTTTTCATTTGAACATGGTTTATACAAGCTGAGCTTATGTTCACAGTAGCAAGGCTTTACCTCAGTACTGCACTAGTGAAGAGCTTCTGTGTGGATGCATCTATCTCAGCCAAATAAGCCCTTTACAAAGACAATAAAACCATACCACATGTTGTGCTGCTGGTGTAAGCATAGGTGCTCTAGGAGCATTAGAGATTTCTGCTGTCACAGCTCTTTCAGCCCTTGGTTTTGCCGTTACTGCAGCACACAGACGTACTGTCAGGGCTCTGCATCATGGACTTAGAGAAGCACACCGACAGCGCACCTATTCGCTGCCAGGATTATCACTGTTTTCATAGTCCTGGGCTTTGAGTCAGTTGGAAAAAATAATTTTTTTTTAAATTAGATTCCTTTCCTCAGGAGAGTTTTATGAAAGTTGAATCATTTTAGTGAAGCCTAAAGCAAAACAAAATATACAGAGCCTATAAAATAAAATATAACCAGAAAATCTTGATTAAGAATTTTCTCTGAGATGGTTTTTTGTGATGAAAATTGAAAGTTCTGAAATGCCAATATTTCTGAAAAGGTTAAGCAAAATAAAAAACAAAATGTTTCCTCTTGTGAAAATCTAAATTCAGTTATTTTATTACATTTAGTAGTCTCCTATTCAACTTGCAACTCCTTCAAAATGTTTAATTGCTAATGAATGACCTATTTGTGTAAGGGCTTATGGAAAGTGCAGTTCTAGTCACTGTGCTCTCTTTTGCAATGGACTTGTTTGAAGACTGTGCCCACTTCACTAAAGTGCAACCCTTTTATCACAAGTTTAAGGCTCTAGGCACTAGAGAACATGCCCTTGAGGATTAAAATTCCCCCAGTCCACTGTCATAAAATATAGAAAAACCCTGTTTTCTCTTGGGTTAACTCGAAATATTTTTTAGGAAAGCTGAATATATACACTCTATATACTTGAAATAATACACTCTACAAGTGCAGTTTGCTTGTGCTCAGGGTCCAAAAATAATGCTGTCACAATAGTGATAAGCCTTAACTTGTACTTCCTATCACTCATTGAGCTCAAGCACAAAAACTGCAGACACAGTGAGGGGCATGGTGCTAACTCTCAGTGCAGCACTGTGAGCATGTCTCTTTGTAAAGGCCTGTAGGGATATAATCCAAGACCAACATCCCTCACCAAACATGACATCAGCTTTATAGTGCAGTTTAGTATGTGGTATTTGTCTGCATTTTGCCTACATGGAAACTTTTCTGCTCCTGAGAAGTTCAAAGTATATTGCCCATTTATTTCATCACTTCCTCTCATCTCTCCATCTAAGCCGACGTATTTTGTTTGAGGTAGAAGGAGAAGACAGAGAGAGCCTGACAATCCATCCAGACACAAGTTTTAGAGCTGACCCTGAGCTTGGCTCAGTACTCATAACGCCAAGGTTTTGGGTTCAATCCCTGTACGGGCCGTTCACTTAAGAGCTGGACAACTGGGTCCCTTCCAACTTTTAATATTCTCTGTGTGTGTATGGGTTTGATCAGATGGGTAAAGCTCTGATCTGAACTGAACTCAACTGAACTCAACTGAACTGAACGGAAAGATTCCTAGTTCCTCCTCAGGGCTGTGTGTGTAAAAGGAAAGGAGAGCATGCTGCTGTCTCTGTAATTCCTATAGAATGGCACAGGACCCATCCTCTGCTATTGCTGGTCCTGGAAGATTGTTCTCTGCTTTCTTCCTGGATAAAACTAGAGTTCCCTTCTCCCCATCCTCTCTTTCTTCAAAAGAGAAGAACAGAATCTGAAATTTAGAACAGAAAGGCTAGAGCTCACCACAATAGTACTATCTGTCCTGTTTTAACCTTTTTTTTTCTTCAAATTTCTACCTATTTCTTACTGAAAACATTCAAAATATGAAAAAAAAGATAGCTCATGTTTTTCTTCAAATTCCATGAACTTAGTGAAAATCTCTTCCAAACTGATGACTTAATGGGAGTTCTCTCCTGGATCTGATAAAATTGAGAGTGTATAGAGACTGTCATACGAGTGTAAGAAGAGCAAATTATATACCATTATGCAGTATAAATAGCACTGGAACAAAGAAGATTTGGGTGTTGTTTTATGGGATACTAATAGATATTTTGTAAAATTCTATCTCCCTTTCCTCAGAATACAAGAACAAATGGCAATCAGTGAGATGACAAGGAAGAAGAGACAGAATGGATTAAAATGTGTATTTTGGAAAAAAAGAATTCTATGGAACTCACTGTTGCAGTTGAATTCTTAAAAGAATTCATATATATATATGGACAAAAACCCATATAACTCTATAGTAAAGAGTGTTAAAACACAAGTAAAGCTACTATTTTGGAAAACATTGAAATATTTTGTGCTTCAGGCATAAACAGAGATTTAAAGAAGAGGGGAAAGGGACAATTCATCAGGCAGATAATTAAATAGGAGCTCACTACAGTGTTTCTTGAATCTTTGCTTTGAAGATACTGGCATTACTTACAGTTAGGGCTGCTCCTAGATTAGAGGAACAGCTGACCAGATTCAATACAGCAGTTCCTATGACATTACTAGCAAAACTGAAATGGTATGTACTCCATAGGAAATTATTCCACCTAGTTTTTCAGCCTGGTATGAAAGCCAGGCGTCAGTAACCGACTTTGAAACATTCAGGTGTAGGCAAACCTGAAGCAGCTAGGAAACTTTTCTAACTGTGCATGCTCCCCAAGTGTAGAACAAATGTACTCATCTGTTACAGCCAATGAAATATGAATGAAATGTCATATCCTTAGCTTGGGTTCATCTCCTGTAGACAGGAGATAAAGATTATTATAAAATGGTGGAAATAGACAGGTTTTGGGTAAAGTGACATTCCTAACTATTTATGAACAACATGAGTCTTTGCATATCAACTATATCCTAGAATGACATGACTCATAGATGGCTATTCACTGATTTAATTTTCTACCTTCAGTTATTTCCTTTCCGCACCTTTCCGCACCTTTCCTTTCCACACCTTTCCACATCTTCCCGCACCTTTCCTTTCCCTTCCTTTCCTTTCCTTTCCTTTCCTTTCCTTTCCTTTCCTTTCCTTTCCTTTCCTTTCCTTTCCTTTCCTTTCCTTTCC